>VURO01021696.1:0-10840 GCA_015108175.1 Pelvicachromis taeniatus
AGGTCCATTGTCTCTCACCCAGAAATGGAAGTATTCATTCATGCTTTTGTTTCCTCGCGTCTGGATTTCTGTAACGCTCTTTACACCTGCCTTTCCAAATCTTCCATAAACCGGCTCCAGATGGTCCAGAATGCTGCTGCCAGGCTTCTGACCAAACCCCCCAAACTCTGTCATGTCACTCCTCTGTTCATGCAGCTGCACTGGCTCCCTGTGGAGTTCAGGATTCACTTTAAGATCCTCGTGTTAACGTGGAGAGCCCTGCATGGACAGACTCCAGCCTATATTAGTGACTGCCTTCAACCTTACACTCCATCCAGGTCCCTGAGGTCCTCTGACCAAGGCCTGCTCTCTGTCCCCAAAACCAGACTCCAGACCAGAGGAGACAGAGCCTTCTCCTCTGTAGCCCCTAAACTCTGGACCTCTCTTCCTCTGCCACTGAGGTCTGTTGACTCAGTGGTCTCTTTCAAACAACACCTGAAAACTCACCTTTGTAAATCTGCCTATGCAACCTGCTAATGATCCAGTCTTCTTTCTTTTCCCTCTCAAGCTGTAAATTGTATCTTTTTGTTGTTGTACAGTTTTATATTCTCATGTAAAGTGTTTTGTGGTCCCGACCTTGAAAGGCGCTATAAAAATAAAGTTTTACTTACTTACAAAATCATCCACGTGCTCCGTCCTCCTCCTGCTAATGCATCCACTGAACTAGTAGTGTTCACTGACACAACAGATGCTTTAATTACGATAACGTCTATGTAAGTATCAGCTGCAGTTATTCCTCAGGTCTTTATCTCGTCCTTTGTCAGAAAAACAAACCGAACATTTTCTACAGAAACAATCATGAAGTCACAACGAAGCAGTTAATTGTAAATTGCACGCGGTTAAAATATTGATAACATGTATCATTATTACACTGGTAAAGAATGGAAACGTTACTAACACGTGCAGAAGGCGCCGTTTCCGCCTGTGTGGAAGCTCCCGTGTACCACCGTTCACCTGACAGCGAAGGCATCACGGCACGGAGCTTTGCTTGTGGGAATTGTAGTCTGGTTTGCTTGAGGCCTTCGTCGTGACGTGCCAGGCGAAACTACAAGTCCCAGGATGTTCGAGGCGGAAGCAGCGGGACGTAACACGGCTAGGCTACAGCGCAACACGGCAGAGAAGATGTCGCGTGTGGTTAAAAAGAGAAAGCTGGACGAAATCCGACAGGACCGGCTGTATTTCGACAGCTACTCCGACGTGACTATCCACGAGGAGATGATAGCGGACCACGTCCGAACCAGCACGTACCGGACAGCGATACTGAAGAACAGCGAGTCGATTCGGGGGAAAGTTGTCCTGGACGTCGGGGCAGGAACCGGCGTTTTGAGCATCTTCTGCGCTCAGGCTGGAGCTCGGAAGGTGTACGCCGTAGAGGCCTGCTCCATAGCGGAGCAAGCCCACATCACAGTCCGGCACAACAACATGGAGGACACAATTGAAGTCATTCGAGGAACAGTGGAGACGGTGGACCTGCCGGAGGCCGTGGACGTGATAGTGAGCGAGTGGATGGGTTATGCCCTCCTGCACGAGTCCATGCTCAACTCGGTGCTCTACGCACGCGACAAGTGGCTGAAGCCGGGCGGCGTCATTCTGCCGAGCAAAGCCGAACTCTACATCACGCCCGTCGTCGACCCGGTGGTGGAGGACCGCCTGCACTTCTGGTACACCGTCAAAGACCAGTACGGAGTGGACATGTCCTGCATGTCCGGCTTCGCCCGGAAGTGCATCATGAACTCAGACATCACCGTTAGCTCGGTGACCTGCGAGGACGTCCTCTCCCACCCTGCCCGCTTCGCCGAGCTCGACCTGCACTCGGTCACCCCGGAGGAGCTGCGGTCCGTGAGCGGTCACTTCAGGTGCGAGTCGTTCGGCTCGTCGGCGGTGAACGCATTTTGCGTTTACTTCACGGTGACGTTCCCGTGCGCGGACAGCGCGCCTCCGTCCATCGTTCTCTCCACGTCCCCGTGCAAACCGGAGACGCACTGGAAGCAAGCGGTGCTGTACCTGGACGCTCCGGTAGAAGTGGTGCAGGACACGCTGATGACCGGGGAGGTCCGAATGTACCCCTCCGAGCAAAACGCCAGGCACATATGTATACACGTGGACTACTGCATAGGCGAGCAGAAGCGCCAGTCCAAGACGTTTTCCATCCCCGATTGGAGCTCCGAGGCTCAGCCGTAGCGTGCCATCGTGCAGCACACCCGAATGCCCGGGTCCTCTAATGATGTCATGGTTATACATGGATGTTAAAATCAGTGGCTTCACTTTAGCCCCCCCCCCAGCAGCGAATGGACAGCTGCAGGGTTAGACACAATAAAGATTGGCCATAGCATTGACCCATGTTGTGCATGCGCATGTCTAAAAGCACATTTTCTTTATTCAGTGTTTGGTTTGAAATGTGTGTGTTTAGTTCTTTTACCATTAAATGATCCAGTAAATGAGCCGTGAACAGGAAAACCGCCTGTTTATGCTTTTAGAATGCCCACCTCTTCAAATGTCCTGTTTTTCTTGTCTTAGTCAAAAACACCTTCATAAATTCTTTATCCGTATATTTAAGATGAATTGAAAGCAGCAGTGCGTCCCAGGCAGGCGTCTTCTGCTGAACGCAGAGTTGGAGGTTTGTAGCTGCCTGTCATCAGCGGCTCTGAGGCAGCGCTCTAAACTGTTGAATCAATGCAACACCACGCTGCAGGCATGTGATACTCTGATACACTCGCTCATTTATATTGTGTGGAGCCTCATCAAAATCCTGCATTCAAATGAGCGTCACACCAATATATTGACTTGGCCTAGCTGCAGTCAGGCAGGGGGCTGCATCCTACATGACTTTGGCTGCTGTTCACTTACTTTTTAATGAAGGACCAAATTGGCTCATTACTTTGGCTTAAATCTGGGCTCCACTGTCATCTGCTGATAGAAAACAGCAGCCTGATAAAAACTTACCATTCCGCTTCAGCATGCTACATTAAAACAGCATAAGATATCTGTGGGCTACCTGTTTTTGAACAAAACCATCTAATAGGTTTGTAAGCTTTACCAGGCAGGTAACTCCGCATTTACTGACTGAAGAAGGAAAAGTCGTCTGTATCTGGGAGTCTGCACTGCTCGTCGTCAGCTATAATACACAGACCTTAGTGGGTGTCGTGGGCCACAATGACATTCAGAGAAAAGATTCGTTTGTTCTTCATTTGTGGGTCTCGTTCCTTTTTCAACAACTTGATTGCATTGAAGCGCGACACATACCACTCACCTTAGCACTGCTGAACAACAGCAGGTCATAGCAACGACGCTGCGCGGGCGTCCTTCAGCAGAACACTGTGTCCCTCTGCGCTGCAAAGGAGACTGAAAAGAAACCTTCTCAGGAGACACAACGACCCCACAGCATGGGCCCGCACCCCCGTCCACACTCTGCAGGAGATGCTGCAGCCGTAGCCCAAAGTTCTCACATGAGTGCAGGTTGGTAACGGCAGACAGGTGTGTGCTCGAGCGGCACGAGTGACACCTACACGTTTATTCGAAAGGCGAGCTGTGTGTTTGCGTCATCAGTACAAATGTTACCCACTGTCTAATGAGCATATGTCAAACTAATCACAAGCTGTAGTGTCTGCAAATCAAGCCCATTGTATACCAGCTCAAAAGAAGTGAGCAGGCCGAATCACCGTAGCGCTGCCTGCTGTCCTTTGATGTCTGATATGATCTCGTGTAGATTCTTACATGCACTATATTTTCTTTGCATTTGTCCAATCAGCTGCTTACTCTGTATTACAGAATAATTCAGTAAGAACGGCGTCGCCGGTCCAGGAGCAGATGCAGAAACATCACTTTAAACATCCCACTTACTGATATGAGATGTAACCAAGGTAACGTACTGAGCTTATGATCAGTTCGATGGACGAACTTTATAAAAACAGTTAAAGCCTGCAGATGACGTGTAGAATGGCACTTTAATAAATCGATGTGCTGTGCTGTGCAGGCAGACGCAGGCGAAGAAGGTGTTTTTACGCTGCAGTCCTGCAGGTGACCAGACCTGCGTTACCTGCTCTGCGTTACTGCTGCTTGGTATCACAAGCCAAGCATGGTGAAATGTGGGGGGCAGTGGTGCAATTCTGTGAAACCTGCCCCTTTTTAAAAGAACTGTTGAACAGGAAGGATGCTAGCTCGAGGTTGTGCACTTTGTTGTCCTGCGTGGTCTCTTTAAATCCAAAGTCAGCCTAATCTGATGCCATTCACTTGATACTTTCATTGCTTTCAGACAACGCGGGCTTTCTTATGACCCCGTCAGGTCGTTGTAGTCAGACGGGGTTTCCACTGTGACGGGCTCTGTTCTACCACGGGGAGTGGGCTGGGTGGGTCTTTGGGAGTCATTTTCTACATTTGTGTCCTAACACTTTCCACAGAAATTAAATTCTTCTTTTGCAGCTGTCCTAACGCACACCCACAGAGGCTCAGTCTCTTCTTGACTTCCACAGGTGGCTGGAAAAAACGCCCTGAGGCAGAACAAAGGAGGGTGTCCAGAGGATGGAAATGTCAAATGCAGCGCAGGCAGCCGCTGTTGAGCCCAGAATCGCACTCCTGCATGCACGGCCACTCGCGGCTGCTAAATGCTAAACTAATTGTGAGCCATTCCTGCCTGAAATCATTTGGAAACCATTAGAAACAAGTGTTGCAACTCGAAATGGGATTATTTGGGTTGCATCGCACAGCAATTTAGGAGCCAATCAATAGACAATGTGCTTAATCTAACTGATTTCAAGACTCATTGTTCACTGGAGGTCCTGCGAGTGAGACAGGACAGAGTAGGAGAGAGAGACAGGACAGTGAGACAGGACAGAGTAGGAGAGAGAGACAGGACAGTGAGAGGACAGAGATAGTACAGAGACAGGACAGTGAGACAGGACAGAGAGACAGGACAGAGAGACAGGACAGAGACAGAACAGAGAGACAGGACAGAGACAGAACAGAGAGACAGGACAGAGAGACAGGACAGTGAGACAGGACAGGACAGAGAGACAGGACAGAGATAGAACAGAGAGAGAGGACAGTGAGACAGGACGTGCTGAACTGGAGTCACAGCATGAAGCCGTCTTTAGAGTGATTCGTTTTTTCTAACTGTAAATGTGATGTTAGTGTATAGCGTAAAGTTACTGTGTATTCAAAATTATTTGTGTTGATATGAAATGTTTACTTTTGTAACAAAATCATCAGCACTACTGAAGTTTAGGATACATACAGTAAATATTCAGTTATTTACTGTAAAAATACAATAATCTAGTGCAGATATATTTTTTGTAATATGCTGCCATCAAAATGTTAATAAAAAAATATACTGGAAAATATCACAGTGTCAAAATTCTGTTGTTTTTTTTAACCTAAAAGATTAAAATCACGTTGAATCAGCGACGTGATAAAAATGTACTGCTTTACATGTCTCAATACAAAACTAAGAACCTTTTAAATACCACCAGAAATATGGTTTATTAACTCCACTGGCTATATTAGAAGCAGAGTGTAATAGTTTGGCACCCAGAGGAGAAATGCTGGGATTTCCTCCCAACCCTCAAATTGGATTGGACAGAAAACATCTGTGATCAACTACAATTTATCGCGGCTAATCTTTGTGTACGATTCAAGCAAGACCCCCTCGTTCTTGTTTTGTAGCTCTCCCAGAGCTGCTGTGGCCGGCCGCGATGCCCCAGGTCGCCTTCTAACACCCAGCCTGAGCTTTTTGGCGTCGCAGCAGCTTCAGTCGCTTCTTTCCTCTGTTGCCAAAACTCTCCCAGTTCATGCCAAAGAGCTGTCCTATGTCGTGGTGCCGCCAACGCTGAAAGTTGCAAGTCTATTTTTGATTTCATCTGTCCATAAAATGAGATGAAAATGTGTTTCCTCTATCTGCTGTCAGCAAACGGTCCACTGTGGAATCTTTCCTGACCATTGAAACCCTCAGTGTATTCATTTCACTGTGTTCCTGCAGACAATGAATATACCGTTTTCCAACACTCATCTCTCTATTTTGGGGGTGGGGTGGGGGTAGGAGGAGACGGGGAAGAGATGTACAATTAGACTCTGTAATTAGTGCAACACAGTCATGATTTCAGTTACAAACATACATGGTGCATCATCAGAAAAGGGACTCCTTGAAATATTTGATGATTTGAACAACTTCAAACTAGTAATACTTTTTAAATAGACCATCGTCGACATGAATTAATCATGATGCGCAGCACTCATGCAGTACATCATCTTATATAAGTGGACCTATTACGGCTTTGCACTTTCTGACAGCGCCAAAATCTCAGACTGCTTTAAAAATGCAACTTTTTTTTTCCATCTTTGGCTCTTTCTGATGTCACAGAGGGGATATCTTTTATATCAGCTACAGACATGTGACTGTGAGCTCAGCAGACCCTCGGACCAGCTGTTCAACCCTGTTTGCGAGGGGCAGCCAATCGGACAAAAGAGGACCAGTATGGAGCTGTGACCTTAAAGGGAGACGCGGTAAACGTTTCACTGAGGTCAGTGCATGATACATTGTTACTTTTTACAACTGTGAATCAGGTAAAACTACTCTATTAGACTGTCATTTTAAAAAAATATGGAGGTAGAAGTGAGCATACTCAAACCAATGAATTATTAAAAATGTAAGTTTAATCAATTTGCCAGAAAAACTAAAAAGGAAACAAGACTACATGTATATATATGTGTTGCATGTTATTCTGGTGATAAGTTGTCAGCCTGTGGACAGAACCGAGCACAGCTCCTCACATCTGAGCCACGGAGCCCACTTTACAGTGCTCTCGTCACCCTGAAGATTCATAGACTTAGTTTGACATCTGTATTAACAGCAATCCAGCTGAAGAAAGGAAGCGACCCTAACCGTCCAGAATAACTGTTTGAAATGTGACGGATCTCAGGCATAGTCAACATTTCGCTGCCACTCAGATCAACAGCCGTTTGCATTTTGAGACTTAAATAGAAAGATGTGAATCTGCGTAAAGTAACCGGGTCTGATTTGGGATCATTGTCAGTGTTGGGAGGAAGACATTTTTCCCTGTTGATGTTTTTAATGATCAGATTAACATGCATATCCAAACACTCTTTACAGTTCCGCGTGGATCCGTAATTGAATCCTATAAAAAGTGGAAAATCACTGACTGTGTATTTCAGAGCTGGATTCTGGTGACACACAGTATCTTATTGTAGCTGCTCATTCATCCTGATATGCTAATGACACCGTGAATAAGCCAATAGGATTCAATTCCCACAGTCGCTTACTGTAACCAATATTTCTGTCAGCATATCCTGTGAGGACAAATTGGGAGCGTGGTATTGACAAAAGCTAATTTGGTGCACGAGCCCTCAGAGCGGTGGACTTCATTTCTCTGGGGCCCAGCAGGCCACACCATTTGTCATCATTATCATTAGCAACAGGAACTGACCCATGTGCCTACTGCTCAACCCCAAAATAACTGTGCTGCTCCACGTCCACGTATTTTTTCCTCAACAGTAATAAAAGCGTTCACTTATTTAAATGAGAAACAGTATTTATTCTGCCCCTGAGCTGCAAATCTCAGCAGACAAAGCGACTGCCTATCACAGCAGCATCCAGCTGCAGGCACTGAGGCATGACTTCATGGACGGACACACACCGCACAACAAGGACAGATCTGCATGGCGCCTGTTAAGAAAGTAAATCCCAAATCACTGGCAGGGGCACGTAAATCTGAACGGGATGGCCCTGATTCACAATCAGCCCGAGGCAGACGGCTCTTTGCCCGTGAGCAAAGCACAAATCCACCACACTGTGTGGCCGCGTCCTCCTCCCCCTCTCCTTCCCCACTAATCCGTTTTCAATCATGCACTTTTTGGATTATGCTTTTCTGTAATTCTTCGCAGGTATTGTTTTATAACTTAATATGATATTTCAATTTGGGGGAGTTGGGTTATGGGTTTAGGACACGGTGCAGGATTGGATAAGCAGCAGAGGTCTGCAGGCAGCAGATTGGAGTGGAGGGTTAGCGCCCGACTGAAAGCAGCACGATAAACGCTTGACACAAAGTCCGAATGGAGCAGGTGCACAATAGTGGTGAGGCTGACCTGATTCAGTCTTTTCAAACGCATCCCAGCCGGTGGCGTGAGTCCCGTACTGGTCCCGACGCTCACCGTCTCACCTCCAGGGAGACCTATAGATGCTTTACGTGGCATGCTGTGACTGTCGCGCCAAGACGCCTTTAAAAACGCCCAAACTTCAATAATAGTGATTAAAGTGAAATTCCATTCCTCTACGTTTTGAATGTTTTATAACCACACAATGTGGACTCAGCCACTCCATACACAGCATTGAAGCACTATGGAGACGTGATATTTAAAGCTGCAGTATTGTTGTGGTAAGCATTGATTAGCTTGGGTACTTTACTCACTGCCGTTACTGCGTTTAGAAACATTGTAGCGCCTCACAGTGCTTTCAGTGTCCGTGAATAGAGAATCGTGTAAGACGTTTTCAAAGTGCCAATCAAAGGGCAGCAATGTTAATTATTACCACGACCCCCCCACACGTGGTAGTGGCAGAATACCTCAGAGTACTTCTGTCACTACTCAGTTCATATCTTTGTACTACAGTCCGAGCGCTTTGTCTCATTTTGAGGATTTTGTATTGGGAGTTGTATTTTAGAACTTGTGCTGTTCTTTGGAGGTTTGATTTTCACGTTTGTTCAACCTTTTAATCCTTAGCTTCATTCTTTTAGTATATGCTGAGTTGAGTTGATGTGATTTAGCTGATTTGAACTTTGTCGTTTAGCTGTTTTCGTAGTCCTTGATTTCTGTGTAGCATTTAGGTTTGTGTTAGTTGCAGTTTGACGTGTCCGCTCTGTCGCTCGTGTTAGTTTTACGTGCTGCTGCGTGATTATCCTGATTGTTTTCACCTGCGTGCAGTCTCATTGCACCCGTGTCTCATTCCCCCTCGTTTGCGCTCCCAGTCTGCCCCCTGTGTATAAATAGTCCTGTCCTCTTTCTCCTTCTCTTTGTTTCTGTTGGGCCTCCCCGTGTATCATATACCCTCGTGACCTGATTATTTAACCCTTTGACGTAGTTATTTGGACCTGCTGCTCACACCCAATGTTAAAATATTACAAGTCATTATGCCTCCTGCTTCCTACATTTGCACTGCACGCATCCTCACACTTTCTGCCCTAGCATGCCCTCTCTGTGACACAGCTTTACCTCAATGCAAGCTTACTTCTGTATTAACAACCTGCCTTCCTCTCCTCCTTCCACCCCGTTGACCAAAGACAGACTCCTCTGGATACAGGCAACATTACCGTCCATTCAACAGGTGCAGGAAATCCAATACCTCTGTCCCTGGCGTCCAGCACACAGAGATGTGCAAGAAGAGTGTTACTCATCACTTTACTAATAACCACCATGACAAGAAGAAGAGGAAAGCAAAACTTAACAGCACATATAAGTGAAGTGGTGAGATAGTGGACGAGTGGGCCTCGTGAATATCGGTCTCTTAAGCAAAGAGCCATCTATTGCACCCACTGATGGATTTGAGGACACGTGGTCATTTTGTCCTTGAATAATAACACTCCTCCATATTCCAACACATTCGCCTTTCATTTCCCTTGCTGACCTTTTGTGTGTCTTGTTCGGCACAGCCTTACCTTAACATGCTAACGTACACAGGGTTATCTCTCAGTGCTCAGCTACTTTAGCCTTTTGTTGGCGTATAGCTTCATTTACAGAACCCCTGTTCAAACCCAGTCTGCATGAGCTTAGTGTTTTTAGGCCTTGAATAAAAGACAGAATAGGGCTTAACAGTCTGTAGGTGTGCTTCAGAAATGTATTGTGAGTCCACATTTTATATGGTGTCTTTGTATTGAGTCAATAAGTGGGAATTAAATGTGCTCTTTGGTAGCTTTCCTCGGCACTCTCCTCTTTCTCGCCGCTGAGTGAATTAGAAAAAGAGGTTCATGTCAGGCAGTTGCCCTTGGGCTGACAGAGGAGGGGGACGCGAGAGGCAGCTGCATGCTCACATGGTCACCACTGTGTCCTCAACCTTTCCACGGTGACACGAGTAAAGCCACAGATGAACTCGTTGACACTGGAATGGTCCAAAAGGTTTCACGTTAGAGTACTTTGGGCATTGATAAGGTTTATTGATTAGTGACTCTACTGGCTTATTGTTGAGATCTCTGGCCTTGAAAACTCTGTTTGTCACTGTCATGCTGCCTTGGAAGCTCAGCTGTAAGAAGAAGCAAATCATGTCATATTGTCCAGTTTAAAAAGCAACACAACAGGCAATAGTTGCTTCTGTTTGATTGATCAGTTGACTGACTTGTGGTGTTGCAGTATGTTGTCATTCCCAGCTTATATAATCCACTGTTCCAGCTCCTCTCTTAGCAGTACACGTTTCACGTTAGTCTGTGGCCTCATGTCTACTCAGACACACCTTTGATTGGCTTCCCACTCAGGAGCGATGCTGCCGCTCGTGTTTTCAGTTTGAAGGCTGCCACATATTTAGACAGTGCATTTCCTAAAGTCATATAAGTGTAAAGACATTTAGGGCTGTGTTCTTTCTGTTCGTGCTTCAGCAAACTTCAGGGGAAAGTCAGCTGTCAAAGCCCCACCGCCTCATTGTGCGTGAGAGCAGTGAGTCTGGCCACTCTGCCGTCTCCGTGGATCTTCTTCTTTTTTTAAGGAGCCACTCCAAGTGTCTCTCCCTTTTTTTTTTTTTTTTTTAAAAAAAAAAAAAACAAACATTTAAAATAAAAAAAAAAAATAAATTTTTTGGGTTTTTTTTTTT
>VURO01021698.1:9704-23031 GCA_015108175.1 Pelvicachromis taeniatus
TAACCTTCTTGAGATATGTGCTTTCTTACTCCAAAAAAAAAAAACAAATAAAAAAAAACATAGACCCAACTATAGCTTGATCTTGTTAACTATATGCCCTGTGCATCAAGTGGTGCAGATCATCAGGCTAAAATGTTAGGGATGCTTGAGAATACAGCAGAAAGCACACTAGCAAACTAGTCACTCTACTAACTACTAAAGTGCACAAAGTTAGTCAACTCTTTACACAAACACCTCTGGTGCCTCTCTATAGAAATATAAAAATTATGCACCTTTCCGTCTGTAGCTCTGAGCCTCAGTTTGAGAACTCAGAAGGGGCATTTTAAAGCTTTGGGCACCGTCACCTGCTGGGGATGATTAGTGAAAGAACACAAAATAAAAAGCAGAATGAATGACCGGGATTAAAATACGCTTAAAGAGAGCGAAGTGCGAGTCAAAGGTAGTGAGACATTATTATGAAACAATGCATTTGCATTTAAGGGCAGGGAAGACTAAAGGGCTACTCTAAAATGATCTGAGCCTCTAAGTAGCCCCCCCCCCGAAAAAATTAACAAAAAAATAATAATAAAGCGCAAAGCATGCTAACCTACTGCCATGCTTACTCTTACACCTATGGAAGCCTTGCATTTCGGAGACTCTATTAAGCTTTTGCTTTTTTTTAAAAACAAAGGCACTTACATGCAAAGCTGGTAGCAGATTCAATATACAGGTAATGGGGTTCATAAGCAATGTTAGCTACTATAATTAGGGCCAGTAGTGATAAACAGTGCAGGTCTGCCACACATATACACACATTTGATTCCACTTCCTGGGCAATCATCCCCCATAGCATCAACTGAGGGGAAGCAGGAAAAGATGAGAAGGGTCAGAGGTCAGCACCAGTAGAATGGAAGGAAAAGGTTACAGATTTTTTTCTTTAATGTTTGCTTCTTTTTTCTTTTCTTTTCTTTGCTGGATAAACAATAACAAAGCTGAGAAGAAACGTCATGATATGTTTTGCTAAGTGCTACGCCATTAGGCGTGATCTATGCAGGCATTAGCAAGTAGTCAGGTTATCCATCACTTCTGCTATTAGAAGTCATTAATGGGTATATTATGTATCTAATTGACAAGGCTACAAGCCATTACTCCTGCATATAGCAAATGACATTTTAGTGCAGTTTTGAGCAACTACTTGTGTTGTCAGACACAATCATTCAAACACATACAACCTTAAATATACTACATATTTGATGTTCTATATATGACTGCACTGAGGCATGATATACTAGTATCGATGTAAACGTGTTAAAAGCTGCTTCATTCTTTGTTTTTAGTGATGTACCAGCCATGAGTACAAGCACTGGGATGAAAAAGTTAGACGGCTGAGAGCAACGAGACGGTAATGAAGATAGAAGAAGTTGCCAGTTTGTGATGGGCCCTGACAGACAAGGTAGCCGGCTGCAGATATGACCAGCTGAGACAGCATAAAACTCACTGTCCAGAATGTCTCCCAGGCCCTGGGCACGGAGCAGCTCCTTCAGCCGGGCCACTTCATCCTTCAATTCGCGCACCAGCTTATTGTTGGGATCCTCATTGATGACAGCATTGCATTTAATGTTCTTGGCCCGGTCTGCATAGCTAAAAACCATAATAAAACAAATAATTTTAAGTATAATTCAACCAATAACAGCCATTTGTTCTTTCTCCAGGACAGAAACCTTACCGCAGAGTGCTGAGGGTTTCATCGTAGTTTATGTCTGCAGGGCTGAGGGCAGCTACCATAGCTGTTCTGGAGTTCCCACCTGAAAAAAGATCAGTAGAGATGTCAGATAAGCATGATTTGAGGACCAAACATCACCAAACATATGATTTCTATAAAAATACAACATTTTTTTAATGCACGACAAATGACATATTTTTTGTGTAATCAAGAACCATATTAGATTAAATCTAAGCGCAAGATACACTGCACACTTCTTTTTGACACGCCTGGACCAAGGAGGTGAGTGTCTAGCTGGTCTGCTGCTGACTGTGCTCGCCTTGAACTGCCCGAGTGTAATGTAGACTATTTCAAGTCTCTCTTTCTTTTCTTTTTTTTATTCTGACTGCATATGCCATTACACAAATGGCTCAGTTTCACTGGCTGTCTACAAATACAGTTTTTTGTACGCAGTTTACTGACAAACCACCACTGTCACATAGTAATGTCAATTAATCAATTGATACTAATGTTCATACCGAGGTTCTCTCTCAGCAGCCATGTCAGAACAGAGTCTCTGTATGGGATGAAATCAGACTTCTTCTTTTTCTTGCTCTGCAGTAAGCAAAAAAAAAAAAAAATCAATATAATACAAATTATTGAAGCCACTGGAGGCTGCACAATATTATGTTGTAATAGGCAATGTATAAAACAAATCCTTGGCAATGGTCAAAATGTCAGGTAAAATGAGGAGAGAGTTAATTTGACATGTGTTTGCTCGTGTGCAGGGATTGTGGGTTTAAGGTTTAAAGTGATAAAACTGCTAAGTAAAAAAAACAAACAGCTAAATATCTGCAACTTCATCACTGCACATGACCAAAGGCTGTCAAATCTGTCTCATGGGATGAATGACAAGTTAGTGGTTTAGCTCTCAAAGGGTTTACCTTGCTGGTACAATTATCCTGTGCAAGTAAGCATTACAAGGACAAGAGAAGAGAGAACAGAAGGGCAGACATTACAGCATGCCAGGCTACAAACACGAATTCTTTTTGAAGGTAGGGTCAAGTTATAGAGGTAAGAGAACGACTGTAAAGGAGGAGAAGGAGAAAAATAAAGGAAATAAAGTCAAATGTAAGACTCACCACTTCAGCCAAAGCAGAGATAACCTTTCCTAACGTGGTGAGAGACTTGTTGATGTTTGCTCCCTCCTGCAAGCACAAACAAAAAAGAAAAACAGAAAAAATTACACAGATTTCCAGGTTATACAAGCCAATTGTTTGTTGATGTGATTCCAAGGTGAGTCTTACCTTTAGCCTGGTACCTTTAGCTCCAGTTGAATCTGCTCGCTCACTGCCTGCCAAGTCTACCAGACTAATTTTACTGACCTAAAGGGAGGGAGTAAATGCATTAGATGCGTCAGGCCTATAATAATGTGCATTTAATAGGGTGGGTTAAAAAAAAATAAAAATACAGCTCTTATCTTCACCAATGCCAAATATAAATTTCTGTATAATCCAATGATGACCACATAAAAAAAAAGCTACAGTGCAGCACTTGGATGATGTACAGACACACTAATGTTAGCACAGCTGAGCATCAGCAACAAAGTACACACTATAAAACTTGACCTGGCGAGGTGAAGAAATAGCCAATGTAATCTATTACAAAAGATCTGTTCCATTACAGCATCTAAGAAAATGATCGCTGGTGCTGCAACAGAAAAAAAAACACTGCTGGAGGTATGACGTAAAAAATGAAAGCTCCACTTTCACTTTATAGTTTTATGTCAAGGAAAACATATGTTTGGTGTTCCCAAGCAGCCGATTCACACAAATCATATTAGAAAATTATTTATAAAGGAAATCCATTCTAAATGCTTTTTTGTACGCAACAGAGACAAGAACAAAAAAGAGGATTTTACTGAAACAAAGTCCAGTTTTCTAAAACCTTTAAATAGCTTAAATCCCACCATAAAAATCTGCAGAATGAATTGTTGAACACATTCAAAGCATTTGGGGGCATTCCTGACAAGTGAGATGGCGCAAGGGTGTAAAATCTAACAGAGTGGCCACATACAATAGGCATTGTTTACAATAACACAGGGGTCTTTGTTCCTCCAGAGTCTGAGGAAATGCTAAAAGCCAACTCCAAAATCTCTCTTTTTCCTGCCTCCAGTCACTGGCTTGGGGAGACTAAAGGATACATCTTAGCTGGAATCAAAGAAAGAAACTGAAAAATGGGTTAAAAGCTAAATAAAACAGTATAAAGAAATTCCCTGCTAATAAACACGAGGAAGGAACTTCAACTGTATTTAAGTGTGAATGTTTTACAGACTAATTTTAAACAAAGAGGGTGCCCGTCTTCCTGCTCTGACCTTTTCTGTGGAGAGGTCCGTCTCGCTGTCGTGTTTCCTCTGAGTGAAGACAATGGTGAAAACAGCATGGGATCTGCTGCTGGTCTCATTCATGTTGGTGGCAGCCACAGTTCTGCAGGTTCGCACATATGGGCACAGTTAGGAAATAAACAATATCATTTCTGAGCACCTTAATAACAACACAATATTCTCTTAAAGGAAAATTAATTCCTAATTCTTAGTCTTGGCTATTACGAGCGCTATCACTAGTGGGTTTTACACCTATTAGAGTGAAGTAAGTCTAAAGGATTACTTTGTGCGGCGGAGGTGGATAATAACGCGAGGACGCCAAACACAAATACATGAGGAGTGCTCAGAGGGATAGTCACAGGGGAGATATGGGCTTTACACGGCATGTTCTAGAAATAAGCCTTCTGAGTCAGCACAGTGAGATTAAGGCAGGGTTCACTCCTCCTCACACGAGCCCTCGTGCACGCGCACATTTCATTGAAAAATACTCATTACCTGCCAAGTCGAGCTTGACATGCGGTTATATTAAAAAAATTAAGAAGGTAACACAGTGAAGGTCGGGCTGTTTAATAATTCAATCCTTGCAAATGAGTGATACAAGAATATTTCCTGATTCAAAACAAATTTTTATCTTTTATCAACCTGACTGACCGTTGATTATCAGATCGCCACAACTGTCGCCACAAATTTAGCCCCGCCCCCTACCTCCTGTGATCTCAGCATGATCCCAGGGCTTAGCTCACCTGGCCTTGTTGCCTGCATCCATCAGGTCAGCGATGTCTGTGTAGGAGGTGACAGCTAGCTTGGACAGATCCTCTACATAGGGACCCAACAGCGGGTGTTCTCGGACTCGTAGGTTCCCTTTGTTTTTGGGGTTGAGCAAATCTCGGACACGCTCGCAGTAGATCTCCATGTAACTGACCTGGAAACAATTTCAGAAGTACAGAGAGTAATTTCAGGTGCCCTAGGTTGAATATATTAAGCTAACAGTATGCAGCACAGCACAAAGAATATATATTAATGTTACTATTAATATATATAAGCGGAAATATTTGCATGGAAATATTAAGGTACAGAACATAAGAACATAAGGTATACTTTATTTATCCCAGATTTAGGAAATTATGCAGACCAGAATCACACCTTAACTTCACAGTCACACTTTTGTTTTCCCAATTTGACTGGCAGAGATTTCCAAAGAAAACCATGCAGTATGAGATTGAAGTCTGGGAAATGTTTAGGAAAGTGCAGCAAATGCTACAGATGCTAAAGGAGAATGAGACTCACCTCTACGGAGTAGGAGAGCTCCTCTTTGTTGCTGTCCTCATTGATCTTCTCAAACAGATCTTCACACAGCTGAGTGGCATAGCAAAAAACATTTTAGTTCAAACGACGGCATCCAGAGATGTAAAAGGGGCGATAAATAGGCGTGAGATCTGTGTGCTTATCTTATAAAGCAAACACTTACAACAGTTACAGACGGAAAATGCAGACAAAAGACTAGAATAAATCCAAAAATTCTAAACTCTGGCCAAATGTTATTCACTTTCCACACTCTCTGTTTGCCACATTGATGTGAATTGCTTTCAGTGTGGCTGCAGCTTAAAGGAAAAGATCGCAAAGGTGGATTTAGAAACATTAGACAATCTGATCAACGGAGGGGAAAGAGCCAGATCAACCAACCTTTGGGAGAGGACACCTTTGTCACTACATACATTATATTAGTGTAGAAAGGACCTGTTATGCACACATTTTTCAGGCTATATGTAATATTCCCAGAGCTCTGACGGTCTAAGATGTGCACACAATTATGACAATAATAATTAGTAGAAAATCGACTCAGCAGTGTGTGAGCTGTACTACACATTCATGGATCTAAATGAGCAGGAATAGTAAACAGACTGCAAGACAAGGGATTGCATTATTAGTCTTAGTCTCTGCAGTGCAGTGAATGGTGAATGAGGTTTTGTTGAACAAACCATGGGAATGATTCCTTCCTGCCCCTCCTCCTGCTTGCCCATCATGGTGTAGGATTTGCCAGCTCCTGTCTGGCCATAAGCAAAGATGCAGACGTTATAACCCTCAAAAGCATGCTGCAGCATTTCCTTTCCAATGTCATTGTACACGAGGTTCTGTGAGGCAAAGCAGGGGTCATCGGGCTGCAATAAAAGGAGACAAATATATTTAAATATATGCATGATCGCAATAAGATGTGCATTTTTTTCTTTTTTTTTTGCTTTTAGTGATTAGAGTTAAAACTCACAGAGGTATGAGACCAGTAGGAGTAATCAAAACTGAAGGTCTTTGCTGGTTCCTTTGGGGCTTTGGGGTTGAGGATAGCTGTGGGGGAGGAACAAAATTAGTAATGTGGTTGATATTTTCTGGTTTAAAAGTTAAAGTGACAGAAAAACTCCTCGCATGTTCTCGTTATTGTGAAAAGCTGCTTTTAGTTAATTTGTGATACGTCTTCTACAGAATTCTTTAGTCGTGTTTCTTCAACCAAAAACTGCTTTTGTGCTCTACAACTATGCATTCATTACGTTTCCCCTTTATGTCTTTCCTACATTTCTTTTTAAAATAAATAAACGCGTATACTGTTAATTTCAAAAGGAGTTACAGAATAGACTCGAATGATATTAGATATACTCTGATTCCTGGGTGGCAAATAGTAGCTAACTCAGGTTCCTGTTCCTCAATTAGAGAGATATTTCTGGCAATGCAAGTCACATGAAAGAGTGGCAGAATACGAGATACTCGCTTCTTCTTTTCTTTTTTTCGAGAACTGCAACTGTTACGCCAAGTTCTGCCCTATATGCTTTATCTTTAACCAGTGTTTCAATCATTATTATTTAGACTGACATCATTGCAAAATGACAATCAAAAGCAGAGTTTGAATGAAAAACGCGCAGCCTGCTTCAATCACACCACTTCACCTGCTCTCGCTGCACACTACTCAGCCATTCCCCGTCGCCACATGGATAGTTTTTAATGAACAGAAATCTGCTGCCATGTCTGGCATGTCACGCTCCTCAACCATGCTGGTTGGTACTGCCGGTGACAAGTGCACTCGCTTTCACACAGGATATGTGACAGGCAGAAAGCGGGATGTTAATTTACTATAAGATAACCATAGAAATCACTCCTCTTAGACAAACCAGACTTTAGGGGTTGTTTTGTGCCATGGCTAATGCGAGAGACTTTGCTCAGGTCAGGCAGACAAATGCATACCACCACCTTTAGAAGTGAGGTGGAAGTGGGAGAGGAAGGAGTGAGAAAGAGGCTAGTGAAAGATGGGTTTGGAGAGACTAAAATAATGTGAGTGCTCAAGGCCCTAGCAACAGTCCAAACAGATCAACAACAGAAACCGAAGGCAGGACAAAAGGGGAAAAACTATCTGCGTCTTAGTAAGAATGATACAGTCTGTGAACGTAAGTATTTAGAGCATTTTCAATCTTTCCAGGGAAGTCTGCAGTACCAGTCACAAAGGGATAATTAGCGTTCTGTGATGCCCTGTGCTAATGGGCAAATTAAAGCCAGGTTTGGCTCCTCAAAATGACGGTGCTTGAGAGGCTTTTGCATCAAGATGTCGCCAGCAGAGTGCCTTATGTGCTCAGAGGATTTCAGCGTGCTTATCAATAATGCAGGAGATCTGGAGAGGGGGATAGCATATCGCCCTCCACGGGTCACAGGCTGACAGAAAAGCACAGCATGTCCTCAGAAACCTGAACACTAACTGCTTCATGCTAAATATGCGATGATTAAAGCAGCAGCTATTTCACTGAAACTCATATAGATTCATGCAAAAATAATCAATTTTCCTATGCACTCTACAATCTTTGAACAGGTTAAGGTGTGCAGGCGGAGGAACAGCTTCCATATTGGGCACTGGAAGAGGATACAGCAAGACAGACGGCTAAATAAATCCCAATTTCAACTTTGACCTGCCTCCAAAGGGAAATTGGAGACTGGGAATGAAGAAATGAAGGGGGATTTAGGTTACCAGTGCCCTTATTCACCTTTCCTGGAACAATCTACAGTGGCTATTAATGAGAAAGCAGCCTAAGCTCTGATTCAGTGTCAATGAGGCAACTAAGCATTAAAAACAGAAACATGATGAGAGCCTTCCACATGTGGGGGCATTTAGACAGCGATATTCCTATTATAGGACAGAAGACTGATGGTGACAAACTCTACCATACAGAGAATCAGCATTAAACAAGCTTTCTAATCTCTGACTCTCTCATCTTCCACACTACATGGTAGCAACTACTAGGAGATTCCTCAGCTCCTTAATGTGAATCATACTCAAGGATTATAATTATCTCATTCAACAGCCCACAACATTGCTCCCAGAAAGGAGAGTTGGTTCACCCATGTGGTGTCATCAGTGTGTCATGAGAGTGGGTCTCTGGTGTAAGAGCATGCAAAGATGTACTGAGGTCAAGATACGCACACCTACAAAAATGGGGCTCTGACTAGTGCTGCATCTGCACATGATAAAGGAAACCAACGGCAACTGTTACATATTCGCAGTCTAGCTTTTATTGGCACACTGTGTTGAAAGAAGTAAGAAAACACACCAGTCTAATATTTGTTCGTGATATTGGTTCTGAAATAGCTGGATTGGGTATCTGCGATACTGTGACAACAGGGAGCAGTCTATTTTATTCCAACGTAAATTATTCTGTGTTTGCTTTGCTTTGCAATAGTTCCTAGAAAGGGAGCTAACACAGCAAGGAGGAAGCTAACAGCAAACTATTAGTAGTTCAAGATATTTCACGCTTGCTACACCAACAAGTTTGATTAGACTTTTTTGATTTCTTTTGTTGCTTTGCAGCAGTTTGTGAGTTTGTGTTAGCAAAAAGTGTTAAGCGGAGAGTTTTGCACTGTTCGGTTAGTCATTGTTTTTCAAATATAGGCACAAGTCTTTTGTTTTGTTCAAATTGGTTGAGTGTAGTTGTGTGGTTGAATCACAATAAAGTCGAGTCTGATTGTGAGGGTACAGGGAACCAAGAGAGACAAAGATCAGTGCTACTCAAAGATAACAGGTGTTTCGTCCCAGTGACAGAGTGAACGATGCCACACAGATTTAAGGATCAAATTAATAAATCTAAATTGAGCTTTAGCGGTTGTATTTTTAAGTTAAGACTTCTCTGCTCTGGAAACATCAACACTAACAATAACACTGATGCTGATTTTGTTTTACAATAAAGTGGAAATTAAAAAGTGGCATTATGTCCAACTGAAAAGAACAACAGGAAGCTTGTTAAGGACCAAATGACTTTATTTCCTGTGACAATGATTTTTGTTTTTTGTTAACCAAACGGAAGACTAGATTGCATACATGTAATGTAGACATAATTGCCAATTTGTTTATACATAATATATATAAAATGTATAATAATCTGAGTGTTAAAAATAAAAACTATATAGATGTAGTTAGTTGTGCTTTAATCCAACAAAACATCCAGTAGAAAAACTTTCCATGTCTGAATATTCTACATATTCTTTTCATGCCACACTTCTGTGTTCAGTTTTGGTTTTCTACAAGAAAAGGCAACAATGCTTAAATCAAGTCCGATGTTGCTCAAATGTAGATTTATCGTTCTCACCCTTCTCCTCACAATCAGGAGCGCAACTTGTACATGTAACAACAGTATTTAACTGATGAGTGCAATTAACAAGTACGCAAAGTTGTGTAGTAGGGCTGGTGTGTCCCTACATGTTCACATGCATCTGTTGCAAGTAACTCGTGAACAGGCAGAATGTGGAGAGTTTGATCCTCGCCATCTGATATGCAGTCAATCAGACAACAGTTCCCTTACACTCCAGCATGACATGCCTACGTCTGCACCTACACATCTCATAAAGCACATGAACAGAGAATCATACTTAGTAAAAGTCACAAATCCTGACTGAAATAAATAATACTTATTATATTCCCACTTAATATTCATCCACAGTCGCATCCTGAGCTTGAAATGGCAAACGCATCCTGCTGCCTCATAAGCAACGTCATCATTCCGTCTTTCTCATCCATGGCAACAGGTATAGGACCAGATTCTGGTTGCCATAACAACTCAAACTTGGCACAGACGGGGAGGATGCAGCACATCGCGTCCTCTTTTCTCTCGTCTCGAGCGTTCGCTGTTATTGCTCTCACAAACTATTTAGAGATTCTTAAAATTCAAGTTTATGGATAATTACAGTCATTTATCAAACACTGATTTCCACGTTTCAATCCTTTAAACATCTTAACAACATGCAGGTGGCACTGGCGACATTAAGCCACTTATAATGTCAGGCTCAAAAGCAATGTGAGAAGCAACTTAAACTGCAAAAAACCTTTAACATGTCATAAATTGAAAAAAAATATATAAGAAAATGAGTGTAGTAATGACTCAAAAAGACAGTTTATCATTAAGATGAACTGAAACAGAAGGAATACACTGGCTGACTGAGTATCAGGAAATACCGTGGCACAAGGTGAGAGATGTAGCGCTATTTATCATCACGCCATTGGTAAGCACTTAACATCCATTACATTAACAGATGACATGCAAATCTACGTATATGAGGTACTAAAAAAGAGTCAAAATCTCTCAAGACTGAGAAACGTAGACAAACAAAAGCTAATCGGTGGTATATTCAACTGTTTGCTCTTCCGAAATGCTACGGCTTTACATTTTCAGCTCCTAGGAATTTAAGATTGACAGGATGCAAGCCCTCCACAGGAGCTCTCCATTTCAAGTCAGGATGAACAGCAGTTAACTAACCACATCCTGACATCAACCTCAGCTGGTTGTTGCCAGCAGACATTTTGTGCTACAGTGCTCAATATGGGACCTATAATTCAACCAGGGAAAAAAAAACCCCTCAGTAATTAGGTTGTTAGGAGGTCTCCAAGCACCAGATGGAGACTAAAAGCTAGCCCTTTTCACCTGACGCTAACAGCCAGAGTCTAAAATGGCTGAACAAAATCGACCTCTCTCTCTTCCAGTAACCCTCTGAGGATACGCTGACTGCTAAGTGAAGCTGATCGATGCATATCTGGGATCACAGGCAGGGGGTGAAGACATTAGGGTGAATGCATAAGGAAACATTGAAAGAGAAACAAATGGATGAAGTGCTAAAGGAACCCGGAGAAATAATATCTGTGCACAGTTGGAATGACAACACGTGCTTCTTTCAACAAGACGGGAATTTTAATAGCATCCCTGGGGTCTGTGTGTGCATATGCAAGAGCATCTGTGTGATGTTCACTTCTGAATAATATCACTTCAAACATTTAATTCAAAAATTTACTCACAAGAGTGCAGACTGCCCTTTTCCACTAAATAAAAATGTTGGTAACACCAGATGAACCAAAACAGCCCTGACCATGTGCGCTTAACTACTAATTAAATAATCTCATGACATGTAACTGCACAGGGAAATTACTGTTAGTGATAGAGAATCCATTTGTAACAGCAGCTGAGAGAAACCAGCTTCTTACTTATTATTAAATATCGTCTGCCATAGTAATCATCATTTTAAATAGATTGCAGTTCACCATCACTGCATGTTTTATTTCTAGTGATTACATCTAGGTGCCCAAAACAATAATGGAACCTCACCGAAACAAACCCCATTTCAGAAAATCATTTTCTGCTTTGGTAGAGCTACGGCTCTAGAATGATTTTCTTCTCTGCAAGTTAATATGTATTATACAAGATGGAAGCGAGTCAATTAAAAATGATTGTTGTTCCAATAATGGAATTTCTCCCAATAACATAATCTGATCATGTGGATCACGGTGCTGATTAGAAATGCCACCTGATCTCTGTCTTCCTCTTCCTCGCTGCCATCTTAAAAACAAACAAACAAACAAATAAAAAATTAAAAAACGCCCTGCCTTGGTGTAAAAAGGCGGAGACACTGAGAGGGTAAACTAAAACATTACAGTTTTCCCTGTGAGTGCAACAAAGTCTGAGAGTGAAACCGCTGCTTCCTCTACATCCATAGCTAGTAGGTTTTACACAGATGCAGCCAGCACTGAATTTAGATCAGAGAAACTTTATTGATCCCAGAGGGAAATTTAGTTGTCATAGCAACATACATACAAAACACACAGTTTTGGTTTTTTGCATCATTCCTGGGGAACTCTGCTATGGCTTCCTTCCCTGTTCCAATCCACCTGTCACTCAATCAACATCTGATCAATACAAAGCATCACACGTTGCTCGATGTGCTGCACCGGAGCATGTTAGCGTTGGCTGAAAATTTGCCTTCGTAGGCAAATATATGCACAAATGGACGCAATGGCAAATCCATAAATTAAGCATTAAGCTGCACGAACGCTGGAAGCGATTCATTTGTCGCACGTCACTTTGAAGCCGATGGCTGGTCGCTTGCACGCTCCAGGCTCTGGTTGCCTAGATGACCCTCTATTGTACAGGGTGGGCCATTTATATGGATACACCTTAATAAAATGGGAATGGTTGATGATATTAAAGTCCTGTTTGTGGCACATTAGTATGTGTGAGGGGGCAAACTCCTCAAGATGAGTGTTGGACTGTCAATGCAACCCTCTTCTCCCACTCTTCACACACTGATAGCAACACTGCAGGAGAAATGCCAGCACAGGCATCCAGCATCCGTAGTTCAGGCGCTGCACATCTCGTATCTTCACACCATAGACAATTGCCTTCAGACGACCCCAAAGATAAAAGTCTAAAGGGGTCAGATCGGGAGACCTTGGGGGCCATTCAACTGGCCCACGGCGACCAAACCACTTTCCAGGAAACTGTTCATCTAGGAATGCTCGGACCTGGCACCCATAATGTGGTGGTGCACCATCTTGCTGGAAAAACTCAGGGAACGTGCCAGCTTCAGTGCATAAAGAGGGAAACACATCATCATGTGACAATGTCAAATATCCAGTGGTCTTGAGGTTTCCATCGATGAAGAATGGACCCACTATCCATTCCACGCCAAATATACCGCGCCCATATACCACGCCAAACCATCACTTTTGTTGTTCCAACAGTCTTGGAATGTGGGTTAGTGTCAGACCAATAGCGGTGGTTTTGTTTGTTAACTTCACCATTCACTTCACCATTCACATAAAAGTTTGCCTCATCACTGAACAAAATCTTCTGCGTGAACTGAGGGTCCCGTTCCAATTTTGGTTTTGCCCATTCTGCAAATTCTGTGCGCCGATCTGGGTCATCCTCGTTGAGATGCTGCAGTAGCTGGAGTTTGTAAGGGTGCCATTTGTGAGT
>VURO01021701.1:3470-16249 GCA_015108175.1 Pelvicachromis taeniatus
CACCCGCCCCCCCCCCCCCCCCCCCCCTTCCCTTACATAAGGGAAGTGTGGGTGCAGTTAAAGAGACAAAACATATGAACATCTTAGAGTTGAAAGCAATTACACGGTGTGTTGTGTTAGACTGAACATGTGCTCACCCACTGAAAGTCTAAATTAAGCCGAATGGTCTTGGTCACAGGTATGAAATAAGGCTGTACAGTTCAGTCAGTGCCATCTGTGTGTTTGAACTGCCTTTATGGCATTCAAGACAGCTGACACGGTCTTGAACATCCATGTTTAATCCTTGGATTTCTTTTGCCTGTGGGTTTAATATATCTCTGCTCCTCGCAGTGGGCTTTCAAACGAAATGGTCCCAAAGGTTGCGATCCTCGCAGGAAGCGTATCTGTTTTTGATGCATACGGACTTTTAGCGATACAAGTCATGTTAATAGCGCACATTTGCTGTTATAGAGAGGGAGAAGAAATCCCGAGACAAGCTTCTATGATGTCGGAGTGAGATGTAGTTTTTAACCCTCAGGTCAAACTTAATCCAACAACAAGTCAGCTGTCAGCAGTCTGTCCTCAGGGTTCTCTTAATGAAGGAAATCTGAGCTACTCTGTCGACACTAATTGAAGAGGAATCTTATTTAAGCAGATGCAATTCCACACATTAGCATGGTTAGCCAAATGTGTCATTCAGCACTTAAACTCTCATTTATTTCCCTCCAAAAAAAGAATAGTTTCTAATTGCTGTTGTCACTGAGTGAGAACCATTTGTTTTTTTTTGATGTGAAACCAACTAGAAGAATTACCACAATGACCAAGCAACTAAAATAATGCAAATAATAATAATAATAATGTGCTGTAGCAATTTAATGTATACCATGATCTTATTTTAATTAAAAGCAGTTGCTGTGGCTTTTTCCCTTCGGTTTTCCTGTGAGAGATTTTACCTGACACGTGTCATTAATGATCCAATTTTTCAGGTTTTTTTCATTTGTATTGTTTTTTTTTTTTTTGCATGCCCCATCTAGATCACACCTCTGTGATTTCATGTGTGCTGGATTATGGGAATTATGTTTTAAGAAAACCTCTGTGTCACCAGTGAAAACACATTGTTAGTGTTAAACTCACTGAACTGATCAGTTTGAATGAAAAGTGGATATTTAAAAAAAAAAAAAAGTGGACTGTAACTTTTAAACACAGCGTACATTTTGGGACATTTTTCTTTTCATTTGATTTTGTTCAAATGATGCACCTCTTCTTCTGCCTGTTAGACTTCCATATGAAACGCCTCTCCTTCTTTGACTCACAGATTTGCTCTGAAACAGGCGCTAGAGTGCCTTTTAGTGGACAAGAAGAGAAGTGCACAGCAGTGTCTTATCGGTGGCTGCTCCTTCACATGGATTAAATATTATATCTAAAGAAGGACAGACAAAGGGGGAGGGAAAAGATCAAGTGTGAGGGGCAGTTAAAGGATAGCTCGATCTTCAGTTTGATATCTTGAAATCTGATCCTGCCTAAATTGTGTGTAGTGTTTGATATTTGAGAAAATGCCATTTTCAGCACTAAATGTGTCTTTTTGTTTATCACTTGATTGATAGCTTTTCCCAGCACCTCTCAGAAAGAATAACCTCAATCGGATAATTACCCACTCTAAAAATGATCGTAGTTGAGTTCAACATTACTAATTGGTGTCAGTAAATGTAAAGATTTCCATTAGTTTGGGTTGCTATTGACTATTTTGAATGATCTAGCAGATTTGCTTTTCATTGACATACAGCTGAAAACATAAGGATTCTGTATATATCGATCCAATGGATCTTATTAGCCACGTCCTCTAGACCAAGGTGAATTAATCAAAGCATGCTTGATTTATATACCCCACCCCTTGCTTTCTTCTTCCACCTCTCTTCCTCTCTGTGTGTTTCCAGCACTCTCTCGATCTCTCTCTCTCTCTCTCTCTCTCACGCCGAGCTGGGGATTCATTTGTCTTGCTGATTAATGATGAGAACCATATCCTCCACAACACCAGTAAATTAAAAGAGATTGGGGACAGAGAGAAAGAACATCAAGGTCCATTCATCCCAATCAAATTTCACAGTAGGTCCAATTCATCCTAAGCTTTATTTGTATTGTCTGCTATACAAACACAGAAAGCACCAGTCATTCATGTTCTCCTCCCAGACTGTCTCTGGCAGTCTAGGGATTTCATTTGGCAACTTTCCAGGTGCATGCTCATTTTTTCCAGCCTTTGGGATACAACCGTACTCATTGCTTCAGTGTTTCTGTTTCAGACAGCAATTGTTCCAGAGCTGTAGCTTTGGCTGGCTGTTAAGCGCTGCTATCTGTACTGGACGTGCAGCGTGTTTGGTTTCATGACGCCATACAGTGAAGAACTGAGATACACGCAGTGTCCTGTTGCACACCGTCCGATGTAAAGTTGCACACCGTGGACATATTTTTTTAGGTATTGTGAACTATAAGACCAAAAAAAGCACAAATTCTTTTACAGTCACATGAAAATCGGTCCTATTTTTAATGCAGACCTGAAAAATAACCCAAACTTTAGGGGTTTAAGGAGAATTTACAAAAACATCAAATTATGTAAATGAGTAACACAGTCTCTGCAGAAGAAGAGGTTGTAGCCATGATGTCACCCATTGAGTTGTTTTGAAGCCTTGAGCTTGGCATTAGGCCATCGCCATTTGAATTTTTTGGAGGAAGAAGTTACATGAGAATCTGCTCTAAGAGCCTGGACACTGTCCACATCCTTTGGGTGCCTACTTACAGTATCAGTCACAAGGTCGCCATGTCCTAAAGTAAACTCGGCTTAACCATCTCTAAAAATGTACAAAATGAAAATCACGCTTAGTTGGAAACATGAAAGGAAGTTTTTCACGTAACAAGCAAAAGATCTCTGGTTTGATCCCGAGTGGAGACGCAAATCTCTTGGGTGTTGCATCAGGAAGGACATCCGACATACCACTGTGGCGACTCCTTGTGAATAACGAAGCAGCTGAATGTAGCTTTTTATCTTTCTAAGGAAAAAGGAACTTTATGGTAATCTATCTAATAGTCACGCTTCCCACCAACAATGCTTGTCAAAGTGCAGCCCAAGGACTGCCAGAGGTCTGTCACCAGCAGCCAAGGGCTCTGCGAGTTGCTATAAATCTTAAATCTGTATCATTAAAAGTGCATATGCAGTTATTATTATTATTTTACTTTTGTAATAATAATACTAATAAAGTTGTGATTGATGTGCAGAATTTCTGCTTCAATTCAAGGGGTTTAAATAAAAGTATTGCATTAACTGTTTAGGAATTTTTATACACAAAGCTCCATTTTCAGAAGCTCAACATTGACAAGAAATGTCATGGCCAGGTGAAGCCTCTTCCTTTGTCATTTGATGATAGTTAAAGTAGATAAAAACTTTAATTCATCCGTTGGAACTCTTTCAATTTTAAAAATCGATCCTTGTACTGAAAATGTTAGTTTGTACTATTACATATCAGCCTCTGATAATTAGGGGCTATGTTCAAAAAATGACTGTAATTCTCAAACAGTTCATGGAAAATATTTGTAAAACCCCTCGAACCGAAGCTTCAAGTCTGCAATATGAATAAAAATCCACTTTGGCGGTCGACAGAGGCCCATTTACCAGAAAAAAGTCCTTGTGCAAATACCTGTGAACCTAGCTGAATGAAAAAGGAAACATTTATGCCTATAAAACAGCCGGCTAGCTAGCCAGCTAGCCCGAGCGCATGGAGAAATGTTTGCAAAGTTTGTTAGACTCTGCCCTGCAAAACCAAACTATCAACATACAGGTGGCTATAAAGAAAAGAGAGGGACATCTGCACAAAATTGTATTGCTGTTTATCCAAAAGCTGTGAAGCTCATTCAGACTTCACCAAAGTATCTGACAGACTGACTGACTGACAGCGGCGTCTCTAGAGCCCCACTGCCAGCATCATTGTTAATTCCAGGAGTGTAGCTTAATATTGCCAAGTCTGATTCAATGAATGGGCCCGATAACAAGAAACAACAACAAAATCAGAATGTTTGCTCTCTGTTTGTTGTTGTTGTTGTTACTTCTTTCACTTTAATCTGATATTTGTGGGGATAGTGGCTCAAAAACCTATTCTCAATCTCCATCTCTCTTATAGCCTCCTTCAACAGTAAACAAGATTAAACCCAGTTGTTATCAAAGAATCAGGGGCTTAAGCACAAGGGCTGAAAGCATTTATCTTTGTTTGCATGACTGTTGCAATTTCATGTTATATGTATATATCTTACTGAGAAGTGACTCTTTGCATAATAAATCCCAGAACAATTCCTTTACTTATTCCAAGTTACAGCTTCTGTCCTTATGATCGCTGTCTGTCGTCATTTTTTTTGCGTGTTGTTGCTGATTTTTCTTATAATTTAATGTTTTTGAAGCTGCAGCTTTTATATCCTTTCCTTCCTTCTATATCACATTACTGGAGCTCTTGCAACAAACCTCTTTTTTTTTCCAGCATTAGGAATCAATAAGCTGTCATCTTCTCATGTTTGGTTGGATGTGGTGACTGCTCAACTCTCAGCAGGACCTTGCAGTGTGTGGACAGTAATTCTACATTGTTCAGGGACTCAAACAGGCCCTAAATTTTTCAATTATCCCTGCAGCGTTTGGCAGCTTCCCAAAAGGCATCTCAAGTGACTGGCTTCCAGAGGAAATAGAGGGAAGTTCTGAGAAGCACTCAGGTCACATCTCCCTAATTAATGCAGCTTTCTTCTGCTGTTCTAAAATCAACTGTAGTTTCAGGCTTTTGGGGTTGTTTTTTTTTTTTGGATGTGTTTCTTTTTTTCACCTGCCATTGCCTTCAAAGTCACTAAACTACATCTAGTTTGGGGTGGTGTGGAGGGGTTATTATGCTGAGAGTTTGAAAATGTGCACCTCAGAAAAACTTTGTGCTGATTTGCAGTGGACTCTTAACCATGCCAGCAAAATTCTGACTGCAGCACAACAGAAGCCATTGGATCCCCTGGGGGGTCAAGGTTTTCGGTTTTTCCTCTAATTTGTCACTGTTTACATATGTACCCCGGGTCTGGCTGAATCAGCTAATGCTGACTGTGACTTAAAGTTGCCCAAATGCAAAACTTCTGGTATGAATGGAAGAAATATGTGGACGGCAGTTCCTCTAAGAGTCAGCCGATGCTCCTAAAAGTAGATTTGTTTTTTTTTGTTATTTCTGTCCCTTCAAGTCTTTATTAAAAGCCTACAGTCATCGGCTTATTTAATACCCAAAGACCACGTTACTATAACTTCTGGCTAGTTTCGAATGCGGGGTTTAATAATATTCATGCTTTTAATAATCATGAACATAAACTAGCCAGGTTTGGTACTTTCTTTCAAAAGTGGATACAAGCACCAAAATTTGCATGTTTGTCACTCTGGAGCTATTAATTTGTAAAATCCCAACAGCCACTTGAATTTTAAACATTTTAAAGTGTTTTACTACAGAATTTGAACCTGTGGGTGAATTTTAGAAGGTTTCACTCTTGATTTATATCCTTTGTCCATCAGAAAGTCAAATTTATAGCTTAAAAAAACATCTTTAGAGCTTTGTTGTTTCAAGACAAACAGAAATCATAGCAGGGACACATACGTTACATGTTGCTCCACGTTTGTCATACAGGTATAACTGCACAGTGCTGTGCAGACTAAAGGTAAAAGTGCTATGATGCATACACCTTGGTTTGGGCATTTAATATTCATCTGGTCCCAATTTTCTCCTGTGAGACTCTGTGAATTTTATGTATTTGTCTCTTTTATCCCTCTTTATTGGTCGTCGTGGGACATCCTATCTTCAATTTTTTTTTAACTATTTTTTTTTCTTCAAGTTACCATGGTGAGAGAGAGACAAGGAGAGAGAGTGAGTCCTTTACTGTCCCATCTACAACCACTTTACAGATCACCGGTTATCCTGACAAGCAGGTCTCTGAGGAGGTTCAAACTTACTGTTTGATCAAACCGTCATGCTGTGGGGCGACCAATGCACTTCTGTGCTACCAAGCTTTAAGGTTAGTTGCTTAATATTCCACTTTCTAGTTTAGTCCGTGGTGAATGATTGTCAAGTCAAGTCAAAGTTTATTTCTATAGCACATTAAACATTGACCTGTTGAAGTTTTGTGCAGTTTATATGAAATAAACACTAAATAAAGATTACAACAAATTGAGTGCAAGGGCAAACTTTGGAGCAGCTACAGCAAAAGCACGGTCACCTCTAAATTTATGCTTAAGGAGCTGCTGATTAGTGGACCTATAGGGAGCGGGGAGGTGTATATGGCTGTTAAGAGATTTAAAAACAAATAAAAGAACTTTAAAAAGGATCCTAAAATGTGCAGGAAGCCAGTGGAGTGAAATATAAATGGGGGTAATGGGCTCAGACTTTTTTGTTACAGTTAAAAGACGCGCTGAAGCATTTTGCACAACCTCCAGATGCCTAATGAGTGCATCACCAACCCCACAACAAAGTGTGGGACAATAATCCAGCCTAGATGTAACAAAGACGTGGATTACTGTCTCAAAAAGCTGCTTTGATAAGATGGGTTTTCTTTTGGCTAATTGCCTCAAATGAAAAAAGCTAGAGGTTAACGACAGCTCTGACCTGGCTTTCAAGTTTAAAATCTGCCTCCATTGTAACTCCCAGATTAGTGATGATTGGTTTAACATACTGTGCCAGGGAACCAAGATCCATAGTAGTGGTCTCAGAAGTGCCACCAAAAACCAGCGCTTCTGTTTTCTGCTCACTAAAATGTAAAAAGTTCAAAGCCATCTAGGCCCTTATTTTATCAAGACATCTGAGCAGAGGGTCTGCTCAGATGTCAGGAAACTACTTATCTTTTTAAGGGGGAAATAAATCTGGGAGTCATCGGCATAACAGTGGAATGAAATCCCAAGTTTCCTGAAAATAGAGCCAAGGGGTAGCAGATATAGGGAGAAAAGAAGGTGCCCTAAAACTGAGCCCTGCGGTACCCCCAGTTTCTTCCTGCTAAAAGGGAGTTCATAGGGGGTCATATGATTGTTGGGTTTTTCACTGTATGTATTATTGTAGGGTCTACCTTACAATGTAAAGCTCCTCGAGGCGACTGTTGTTGTCGCTATATAAATAAAATTGAATTGAATTGAATTAAGTGGGAACCTTGGGGGCTTCAGGTGAGCATCCTGCAGACAGAGCAAAGAAACTGGCTCAAACATGTCAAAGACAGCAGAGCTAAGGACAGGGATAGAAGGGTCGAAAGCAGGAAATCTGCGCTTTCACAGATAAAACTTTATCATTAAAGAAGTGAAGAAAGTTTTCACAAATTTCCTGAGAGGTCTCGACACCAACAGTCTATGGAGCATGAAGGACCATGTCAATAGTTTTAAATAAAGCGTGAGGTTTACAGCAATTTACCTGAATTATAGCAGCAAACATGTTTTCAGAGAGCTTCTTTAACAGTTTTCTGATATGAATTAAAGTAATATTGTAATATTTGATATGACACCTGAAGTCTATACTTCTTCCATTTACGCTCAGCTCTCCTACACTTTCTTCTGGCAACACGGGTGGCTTCATTCAGCCAGGGTTCAGATTTGGCTTTAATTTGCCTAAGTTTAAACAGGGCAACCAAATCTAAAACGGTTTGGCTGATTGAGTAAAACCATGATCTAAGCTCTTCTGAATCATTCTATATGGAATCAGGAATGCTCCAGAAAGCGCAGAGAAAAGACGTGACGAGGCACAGATCCATGTTTGTTCCAAAGAGCTCGGGAAAAGCGCACCAAAAAGCCTTACGTTTCACAAGCAGACCACTGCGTTTGCCCCGGCATCTGACACGCTTTCGTCGTGAGACTGGGGCCAGGGTCCGACAAAGGTGAGCTGGGATCCCAGATAGGAGTGGAGGCAATGTATTGTGTCCAGTATGAGTTGCATTGGTAAGATCACTGGCAAAGAGTCGAAGGGCCAGCAGAGTTTGGCAATTGTACACTAAAAGAGAATTGAGTCTAGCACTAAAAACTATCACAAACACAACAGGGGCAGAGACAGATGGCGAGCCACACCCACTGACGCCATCTTGGCATCAAGCAGAAATAAGTAGGTCTTTAGCAGTGTTGAATGAATGACACTGAGCAGCTCTCATCCAAGAAATTAGGTTGTTGCAAAGATTGTTGTTGGTGTAGGACATATTAGTTGTACTACACTGTAGCATGTGACAATTAAAAGCAACACTAGCTATTAGGAGTTAAAGTAACCATTCATTTTACCAGAATCCTTGAATTTCTCCCTTCCTAATTATGTCCCTCATGCACCTTGTAGAACAGAGGCACCACATCTGCTGCACCACATGGATAGACTTTGGAAAGAAATGGCTGCAGCTTGTGTGCCACTCGAAAGATATACGATGAAGTGAAGTTTGAACCTATGAGTCCTTGTTAGGTTTATTTTTGAAAACAAGAGGGTGAGCTAAATTGGGGGGAAAATCAGTTTTGAATGTTTGGACGTAAAATTTATGGAAATTGTTTTCTCTAAAAGCCAAACATGTCAAACTGCTGGTGGCATTAGTAGATTCACCCCGTGGGCAATGCAAAACTGGCAATCTATCCAATAGTTGTTGACATATTTCAGCCTGGACCAACCAACAGAGAGAGTGGGGGAAAACTGCTATCACTATTTACAGAGCCAAGATTGTTGCATGGCTGAAAGTATGCAGATGCTTTGTATTCATACTGGCTAATACTGCATGTCAATAAATCATTAAAGATTATTTTCCCTGCCCGTGTTTGTCACCGAACAATTATTAAACCCTTAGTTCTTTACCAAAGAAAACCTACTTTAATACTTCGAGTGCTGTGATGATTCTCACTTCTCAATTCATAATATGGGGTAGTTACAGTTTGTACAGTGTGTTTACCTGAGTCAATAAATCCTTTAAAGTCTTTTAGATAAAACTATGCAGCTTTCTTTGCCCTATTATCAGATTTGCTGTCATTTATCATGCTTTAATTTATTGAAGATTCTTACAACTTTCAGTGTGCATATAATTTGCATCTAATTCGTCAGCACACATTTTTCTCCATTGAGCCGTAAACAGCCCTTGGACTTAGCGGCCACCTTTTCAATTACTAAGCCGGTTCGTTTGTGGGGTATGCTGTTGAAGGATTTATCAGCAAAACACACATTGAAACTCCTGAACAAAGAGCCTTTTCAAACATTTTTCTTAAATGTTGGCTACTTTGTCCACCCTTTGCCATTTCTGGAACCTTCAGCACCTCATCCTTCCATTGTTTGGATGTTGATTTGACCTCTTCTTACCTCTATTTCGTTTTGATGAAAGTAACGAGCAAGATGTCAAGGAGGAGGAAAGGAACATTTCATTTCAGAAAAAAAAAGGAGTGCCCTTTAAGTTGTGGCCCGAGGAAGTTCTTTCAGTGTGAAGGGCATCACTGCTGCACTTCCTCCTAACCCAGGGTCATTGTGAGAAATAACACAAAAGCCGGTCCTTCAAACAATTTCCGTACTGTATATGCCGCTTTTGTCAAAGACCATGCTTCCACTTTCACTGAGAAAAATAACTGAAGCTTTCACCTCAGGGACAGCAAACTGTATATGTTACTGAAAGCAGTCATCATATTCAGATGTCGGTGGCTACGTTGTTTGGAGTGAGTAATGTGTTCTTTTTACATGCTCACAAATTCTGAAGCGTAATTTAGAAACGCCAACATAGGTCATCTTTCCTGGATTAACATAATGCTGACTAGTGTGGCATTGTGTCAACAACGAATGTCCTCTCGCGCCATAACTCATGTGGACTCGCTGTGCGATTCTCCAGCAGATTATTTTGCATTAATGTGTTTGACTGCTTGTATTTCATTTAGCTGAAAACGAGGCGTACATAAGATTTTAATCTAACACCACTTTACTTTACTTAATAGAAATCTGTCTCACTTAAGAGGGAGTTTCACTATAGCAAACATTAGCTAAAGCTTACGATAGCAAGCTATTTAATTTCCTACTCAAAAGCTTCAGAGGAGCTTGCAAAAACAATAACTTGGACGGCACGTTTGGTGTGTGGTTTGATGGTCGGTGACAAATTAAAGGTTCATATCTTAAACAAGTATTCTTGCAGCCTGTTGCAGGTTCGATCAACTGTTTTGCACAACGCTAGAAGCACAATTCGAAGGTTGCTGGATGCAGTAACTGCAGATCAGCTACACAGCAGCGATACATGCAGACATGGAGCAGGGAAAGAAAAGACACAAAGTTAATGACATGCAATAGTGTAGTATTGAAAAGTCGAGTGGTTTCACCACTTTACTTAGTCACAGGGAAGAGAATTGCACTGTTTTCTATCTGATTTTTACATCCTGCTTGTTTATATCTCCCTGGCTAGAGGTGGGTGGCTGGATACAATCTTAGAACCAACATTTAATTTAATAAAGGGATGATGTCACGGAAAGGGACTCAAATGAAACTACTGAGTCATACTTGATAAACGAAAACAATGAACCTTTTATTAAGGTGGAGCAAGAAATCCAAAAGGCAACAGCAAATAACAACAAGACCATGAAGCCAAAGGAAGGAAAACAGGAACACATTATGACTCGACAAAGAACAAATGCAAACTGAGGCTTTAAATACACACAGGAGGTAATCAGGAAATGGAAACATAAGACCAAGAAAACACAGATTAAAGTAATTAGGATCAAAGAAAGGACAAAGGAAGTAAGACAGTATCTAAAGGTCTCTATGACTTAGGGTCTCATACAAAAGTAGAAAGATCTGTCTTTAGGGCGCAGGAGGCAGAGATCCTATTTTTAACCCACATGCTTTTATTGGCCTAAAAATGCCCACAGATGGATGTCAGATCATAACGCCAGGTTGTCAGAGAGGTTTATAAATGCGTTTTACATCTGTCACCACAACACACATTTGGGAAAACAGCTTAGTAATATATGCCATTTCTAGGACAACAGCTATTATCAACCCCAATATTCTTCGGAACGAGATGAAATGGCCTTTACTCTTCACTGCACAGCATTATCCTCAGTATGAAACGAATTCTGTTTCTGACCCATCTCCTGTATTACAGCCTTTAATGACGACATTGTGCTCATTTCATTACATCTTTGGACATAGTCTCATCCGAGCAACTGGTGTTTGGCTCGTGTTGCCACAGCAATATACCATCGATTCATACCAAGAGCAGACATGTAGTGAGTGAATGATTCATTATCAGATGTGTTCTCATTTGGTATCTGCTTCTAGCTCACTATCACAGCCAGAAACACTAATTCCACAGATGATGGTGCAGCACTCAAAGCCCAGCAGTACAACAACAGGGTGTCGGGGTTGCAAGCTCTACAAACATTGGCTTCTTTCTACCGGCAGAACACACACATGGAAAGACACACACCGCTCCACCATCATTGCCGCCGCTGCCTCCAGCATGTGCTATTTTGCCAACTGCAACCCTGGGCAAGATAATAAGATGGCTAGCAGACATTTTGTCAATATTTCTGTCTTGGCTCAGAGTGTGCCTGGCCCACTGCTTACTGATAGATGTGTTGACTATTTTTTTTAATTTATTTATTTTATTTTTTTCACTGTAGCTCTGCCCTGGTTTCCTGGACTGCGAGAGAGCAAGTCAAGGCAAGTGCACAGGGAGGAGAGAAGCGCTTGCTAATGCAAAGCAGTTCATTAAAATCAGGCACAAAGCATCTATCAGGGGGGAGGGATGCTGCTAATCAGTGCCTGTGGTTAGTCCAGCAATATGAAAAAAGGAGACAGTACACTTCTCAGCTGTGCTGTCTGGGGAGCAGCAGAGTTGGTTGATGCTAAGGAGCCGTGCAGATGATTGATTTTCCAGAAGGATGCTTTGAGACACTGCTCTTGGTCTGGCATCTGATTAACATACACAGCATTATTCATGTCATGAATATACAAGGAGGCAAGGAACAAATAAATACTGACATGCATCCAGGAGCTGATAAATATTAAATGGAGCACACATGGCTTCAGATTTTACCATTTCATAATTTGAACATTCATGCTGTGAGGCCTCTAGCCAAGGTCTAATCTCGGGTTTGAACAGGTTGAGCAGCCAAGTGAGGAGACCAAGAAATGTCTTCACAAACATCATATTTGTGCTTTAGTTTGGTGTCATGAATTCAGTTTCTGGTTAAAAGTTTGTTGTTGATCCAAAAACTTCAATAACTAACATCATAAAACAACCTCTTATTTCTTTCCATGGATTTAATACAATAAATCTTCATAATGATTAAATAGTGAAATATGCTGATATGTGCAGCTGTGCTTCACATACTCCACAAAACCAGGCTTGTAAACACAAATGTGGTATAAGACCATTTACTGTAAATCTACTTTTAAATGAAGTTCACTAGGCAATCCTATACATGTAGGCTACACAACAAATAAAAGGATAAACAAGCTACTTTAAACCACATCATGAATTGGTACGCATGATTTCAAACACATTTGCATGTTACGCTCACAGAGGAGTTTCGCTACAGTTATAAAAGTACATAAAATACCTGTCTTAGCCTCTTCCTCAATCAAGCTAGCAACAGCAGTTCTTGCAGCCAAATATATCAGTAGAACTCAGCTGAGGGGGCATAGTTACCTCTAAGGAGGTTTCTGGACCCCCAAACTTTCCAATAATGCCAACAAAGTACTAAAACACAAACACTGTACTTTGTGAAGACATTTACAGCACCCAAAAACCTAATTAGGCAGTTTGTGTTGTCAAATTTGACC
>VURO01021701.1:16279-34712 GCA_015108175.1 Pelvicachromis taeniatus
ATAACAAAACTAGGTTTTGATTTTTTGTTTTTTAACTGATGTTTTTTTTTTTATTGCAGTTAACATAAATGGCTAAGCTTTTAACTTCTGAGTTTAATGTTAGTTAACTGTGACAAACCTCGGTAAAACGGTAGTTGTTATCCAAGCACTGTACTGCAACTTATAAGGCACAAAAAGTAAGAACAACAATAAAGAACAACAAGCCAAAGTCAACAGCTAAATAAACCAACATACGCAATAGTATTTGAGTGAATGATTTCAAAAAAGAAAAAACAAATATTTTACTACCCCATGTATAGCTAGCTGTAAAGCTACCTATACTATCGTCTTAGCTAGCTTGTGTAGTTAGCAGACATGTTGGCGTGATAGCTTTGTGGATCTTCCACATACTGCCATCATAGATCATTTCAAAATCATTTTTCTTACTGTAAACAAATATTGTTGTTTAGAACGGACTTTGGAACATGCTACTTAAGAGTGATTCTTCCAGTTACACCCTATTCACTATTTATACCAACTTTTGTCTCATTAAAAGTTCCGTTTTTCATTTTGGCTGCTTATAAAATAGTAAGTAAAGTTTATTTTCATTGTGGAACACTTTTCAGAGTTATGAAAGTCACAAAGGGCTGTACAATAAATTTGCTAATAGTAACTAAATATAAAAAATAACAATAAATAATAGCAAATATAAGAAAAGAGTGTCAATACAATACCTGATGAAGCTGAAATGTTCCTGTTTTTCTTTTTACAGCCTCCACAGATTCAGCTAAATGGAGCTTGGGCCGTTAGCTGTTCCAGGGATGCCTGCGCTTGTGACACTTGTACACCACACAGGGATACTGAAGCATTCTCCATTATTTCTTTTGCAAGCCATCAGAACTGAAACACAAGCAAATTCCTACAAGACTGGGAGTGTACAGGTACACTAGCAGCATTGCGAGGATGCTTGGGTACAGACTCGTCAGGTTGCTAAAAGTTCATAAAAATAATATTCATCAACCACAGTAAAACATTTTCATGATAACATTTGTTAATTAGTGCTAAATCCAATATACCGCTTCATTTAACATGAGAATTTGACAAACATATTTTTAGAAAATACAAAGTTAATAAGAGTTCTATTTTTCTTCTAAATTATCAAACTTAAACAATAAAAACTTTCACAAACTCATTAAAACTTAAGTGTGCTTTGTAATGTAACAGTAAGTATGGGGGGGAGGGGGAGGGGGGGGGAAATGGGAAAACAGAAAATGGCACGAATACAGGCAACTGTTTATTCTTACTGTTTAAACATTGCATCTTTTGCACAAACAGACACAAATCGCACACACGGAGCCCACTGGCAGATCATCCAGCCGTGCCTGTGACAGTGATTCAGATAACAATTTCACATTCATTAAATGTGTTTCTTGAAATCGCCCTCTTTTTTTGGCATCCTCCCACTCAAGACTCCGGTAAGGTTGAGAAAAATGACAGGAAATACAAATGAGATGCCACCGAGTTGTTACAGTTGAAAAAAGAGTTCATTTAGAGAAAATTTGTATCACTTTCTCTTATCGCGAGTAATTAAGGAGATATTGACTACATCATTACCACGTAATCTAGTCTATTTGCACTCTCTTAGATTAAGCCAGTGTTAAAGTATCGAGTCATATCGGGCACTATCAAAGGGTATTTGCAAACGGTATATTTACTTATATAAGAGAAGAAGAGATGCTCGGCTTTCTTTCTATTGCTTTTTCCTTTACCTCCTCAATGATAATTGCTATGAGAAAGGTGGCACTTGGAGGGAGATAACCAGTATGTAATTTCTGAACATCTGTAGAAATAACTGATGCTGACTTTAACTTTTGATGAGGGTTGTGTCACAAAACTGTGCTTCAATTAAGATATCTCTGTCAAAAAGTTGGGAAACAAATTTTTTCGAGAATGAATTTACATTTAAAGTTTGTTGAAAAGTGAAGCGAAGTTGGATCAGCTTTTAACTGAGATGGGTCAACGTGCATTTAAAAGACAAAAAACATCTCAGAAAGCTGCATTTAACACCAGAATCCTCCTCTGAATGCAACTCTAGAGAGAAACTGAAAGTAAAAGTATTTTCCCGCACTTGCCTAGGTATCTTGTGTATGCATCACAGAGGTTATTAGCCCAAAGTCTGGGGTTGTTGCCTTTGAATCATTAAGTAAAGGGTGAGTGTTTGAAGCTCCTTGATATAATGATCCTTGGCAACTCTGAGAGTTCAAAGTAAATTGGCAAGGGTAAAAAAGGCTTTTCTGCCACTGAACAAAATAGAGAAATCAGCCAGCTATGTTTAATAGAATTTTCATCAGTGCTCAACCAGTCTCTCAAATGGGTTATCTAAGATAATGGCTGCATGGGTTCATTACCTCCTTGTCAAATTAAATTTCTTTTTCTCCTCCAGGCAGATTGGATAGTGATTACAGATCTAACCAAAAGAAGGCTCTAACTTTCACGCTGTAAAACTGGGAAAGGGCCGCCATGACAGCAAAATTAGTCTGTTTCATCCTAACCCTTTGTTGTAAACTGACCAGACCGCATCACAGAAAGAATTGGTGTCTGATGCTGCACCACTGTGGATTGTCTTTGTTTGCCTTCTTTCTTTCTTTCGGACTCTTGTACCTTTTGATTGAAATGTCTTTTGTGAAAATGAGATGATTCATGCCACAACAAGCAGTATTTACTTCTAGAAAACAATCAAAAGAAACATCTCACTTTGTTTTAATCATTGTTGTTGTCGTGATTTGATAAAGTAAATGGAAATAAATGGTGCAATTTTAAATTCTGCTAAAAATACCAACCATTTGTTATCGGAGTCCAGGTGGCAGGGCCAGCAGTCTAAGCACAGATGCCCAGATGTACTTTTCCCTAGCCGACTCACCCAGCTCTTCTGGGGACACCGAGGCATTTCCAAGCCAGCTGAGATGCATAATTTCCAGTGTGTCATTGCACTGCCTTGGGGCCTAATCCCAGTGGGACGTCCAAAACACTTCACAGGTGTCCTGGTCAAATGTCCGAACCACCTGGAGGAGTAGCTATTCTGAGACCCTCTCAAATGACCGAGCTCCTCACCTTATCTCTAAGGCTGAGCCCAGACACCCTTCAGAGGAAGAACTTGCAAACCAAAGACGGAAAACATACGCCTTCAAAGTAAAAGTTGTGCCGTTTGAAATATGTTGGCGATACAACACATTTCAAAAGGCACAACTTTTTGAGTTGCACCAACTTAAAAGTTGTGCCTTTTGAACCTTCAAAGTAAACTTTACTTTGAATGCCTCTGGTTCTGATTTGCGTTGCACTTGTCACATGTTGAATAGTTTGCAGCCAGGCCAGCATCTGCCATGCAAATGACAACAACTTGTGGCAACCAAAGCAATCTCAAGAGGTTTTAGGTACAGCACTGTGTATATTTACAACCAGTTTCATGCTAGCAATGCAAGCTAGGTCTCCTAGTTTCGGAGCCCAGTCTGAGTAGAGTCTTTTTGTTCTCCTCTTGTTCCCCCTGATGTTTGTGTAATGTATGTCTGGTCGGAAGAGGTCAAATTTCGCTGCAGGAAACTCCATGTGACAAATACAGGTCTTAAAGGTTAAAAGGTTAAAAAAGTTAAAGGTTACAGAGACCAAAACTGTTATATTTATCAGGCTTTAAACATGTTTACTTCTGCTGTAAATTTGGTGTTAAAGGAAACTGAAGAAGAGCTGATTGGAGAGCAGTAAATAGTATTCAACTGGCAAAGTCAATTTTAAATACATTGCTCTAAATCAAACATTTACTTTAAATGATTAAGAGGATTCATCTCATCACAAACATTTGTTTGGCTGCATAAAATAACACAAATGTAAGGATGTTTTGTGTTCGCCTACTTTTTTTCCTGTTTAGCTTTTAAGGACAAACAGTCTATGGACGAGCTCTATGAGCAAAAGTAACTGTAATATAAATGTTCTCTCAGCTGCCTTTAATTTCAATTTCAGCTAGTATTTGTTGGCAGCACTTATTTCAAATAAATGAAAAGTCCAAGGCTTCCTTTCCCATCTAAAGGAATGGTAACACTTTTCATTTCATTTGCTCGTCCGAATTGGAGTGAAAACAAATACCAACGCGTTTGGTTGTGAACTGGCCTTCACTGTTAGAAGAGTACAAAGGATAGCGAGCAAAGCAACTTAAAAGCTTGAGAGAACCCCCTTCAAAAAGCACCTTCCTTTACCCCTCCGTGAGGAAGAATTACATCAGACTGTACCTCTCAGGATGTGCAGGATCTACAAATAGATAGCTTCAAAGAGATGAAAGCGCTACCTGTGTGATGAGTGAACTTAAATCATCAAAGTGGAATGGGTGGAGCATGCTGTGTCTTGAAAGGTAATTTGCATTTAAATATGTTTTAAGGCGTTTAATTCAGTGGTCTGTGAATATTTTGAGGCACCCGTTCTCGTCACTGGAAAAACTCAATCACTGAAGAGTTCGCTAATGATAATAATCTACAGCGCGCTGAAAATGCCTAGAAAGGCTTATAGCGCTTTCGCACAGGCTCATTGTATTCATGGCGTTGAATATGTGAAAATGTTCAGATTTAGCAAGAATTTTTTTCACTTTAATTTATACAGTAATTACAGGTTTTTATGAATATGACATGTTCTTCCCTTTGTTCTTAATTTTTTTTTTTTTTTTATTATGGCTCTGAAATGTAAGAAACCTCAATCAGTTTACCATTTCTGAAAGGGGAGCAAGGCAAAGTTCACTTTTGATTGCCAGTCACCTAGCAACAGTGATCTCACAACTTAAACTGACTGAATAGAAAGCGTATCGTGCTCTTGACCTCTCATGTCGAAAACACAACCTCACAAGTTTCACTTGAAAGCAGCATTCGTCATCTATGGACCAGGGGTCATGAAGTGATATTCAAGGAAGAAGAAGAAGAAGAAAAAAAAGCTTGAATACACTGATTTATTGCTGTTTAAAAATGGGCTTCGGTTTAATATGATATCTTTACAGTGGTGCTGTTTTATTGTCTTTAACAGTAAGAATTTCCTTCTTAAAAAGAATAAACATGTGGTTGCGCAAAGACATCGTAGATGAAAACCCGTCATGTTGCTAAATAAAAAAAAATAAAAAATTTTAAAAGACTAAAGTGTGCAGAATGATGTCGATAATCTCATAGCCTGAGGAAAGAAACCGCTCTGAAATCTGGTGATGCAGCAGCACAACCTCCTGCATCCGCTTGCCAGATGGCAGCAGGGTGAACATGCTGTGGCCCGGATGGGTATTGTCTTTTAGTGTCCTTTGGGCTCTCTGCAGACGCCTCTCCTTGGTGTCGGTGATATTCCGTGCGCTGTTAATCACCTGCTGCAGAGCTTTACACCATGCACATCCCATCCCAGTTTGTAATGTTTCGAGTTAGAAAGCTCAATAACTTCACACCGAAGTTTAGCCTTCTTTAGTGCAGAACAGTGCTGGGCTTGAAAGGAGCACTTTGACCTTAGACTTTTAATGTTTTGGCTGGAACAAATCTTCGTTTTAATTGGATGAATGAGAGGAAAAATAGATTTTTTTTTTCTTGCTTCTACCGCAGGCATCATCGCTTGATCACTTCCATTACCTGAACCATCTTTAAAGATTAAAGATCTCATGAGATTAGTGTGTTTTAACAAGGCATTGATCAGTATATCTCTAGCATACATAACATCGGCTAGTACATCTGTGTGCCCTATGCATGTTAAACTAAGGTGTCTCTTGCTCTCTAAACCAACAAAAACCCTGTGGGCCCCAAACACAAACCCTATGCTTTGGAAGCTAGCACAAAGGAGCGGCAGTTTGTGATGCATGTTAGTTAGAAGGATTAGTCTGGAAGCAGAAGTCTTCTGATTGGCCAGTTGCTGTTGTTTTTAAGAATAAATTTCAGATCTCTTTTCTAAATGAGTAAGACTGACTCCTCAATTACTTCAGCTCCTCTATTGGGTTTTGTTTTGTATGGTAATCTTGCATTCTGTGTATTGTGTTTAGCTATTTTTCTCTTGCCTCGTTACCCTGATTTAGTTCAGATGTGTCACATTCCCCATTAGCTACCAGTGTCTGGCTGTGTCTCAATTCCTAGAACGCATCCCTCGTCGGCGAGTCAGCATTCGTCGGCCGGGTCCTCCAAAGGCCAGGAAGGCCAGAAGTGAGAGGCTTGTGAAATGGGACGCTCTAGCCTTCATATTTGCGTCACCAGCTGTTCCCGCCCTTACCGCTTCCACCTCCTCGGTTTTACCGTCTCCGTTGCTGCCGTCAGTGGTGGAAACTGGAATTGGCTGGGCCGCGCTATGACTTCTGGGATATGGTGGGCCACGTAGGATACACCAGACCCATCCTACAAATTTGGGGAAATGTAGGCCGCATTTGTCAGCCGCATTTGTAGGAGTCTACAAATTGGAACAGCCTACGTTGCGTCGCTGTGACGTAATTGGCTTACAAATGTGGCCCACGAGGGATGCGTCCTAGAAATTGAGACACAGCCTCTGTGTCATGTTGGACAGTTGGTCCATTTGTGTCCTGAAATCATTCTAAACATGACAGTAACCTTTACACAAGACCACAGAAACTTAGACTTACAGCCTTACCTTAATCCTTTTACATTTTTAAGGTTCCAGAATATGAAACTGTGTGTTTGTCATGTTTAAGGATACGCGTGAGCACTGTGACACAGTAGTGATGTGTGCAGTAGGAGTGACAGATGGGTTCAAAGTGGAGGTGGGATTACACCAAGGGTTGACTCTGAGAACCTTTCTGTCGGCAATGCTGATCAGCAGGCTGACAGATAAGATCAGGCAAGAGCCGGCATGAACTATATGTTTGCAGGTGATATTGGGATCTGTAGTGAAAGTGGAGCTCCTGGAGAGGTGGAGAAAAGAGGAATGAAAAGTCAGCAGGAGCAAGACAGAAAACATCTTTTTGAATGAGAGAGAGGAAAGTGGAATGATGGGGATGCAAGAAGGGGTATGAAGTTGGTTGAGTTTAAGTACTTCAGCTTAACCGTCCAAAGAACGAGGACGCAGGTCAGAAGTAAAAAGGTAGACACAGCATAAGATCAATGTTGCACATACATAAGTTAGGTCCTGTGATGAAGCCTTTTTTTTTAAATCTTAATGATGATGACTGTTAGAGTGAGCATACCCTGGATCATCCTCCCTTTTGTCTCCAAAGATGACCAAAATCTACTAAAATAACTGAAACTCATGACTAAACCAGTCAAGTCATCTGGAGCATGATTACTGAGGTCACAGAGCAAAACAAGGGTGTTTTTTCTCTCGTGCAACCAGAGGTCTTTTTAGCTTCCCAGACTCTATGATCATCTTTTATACAGTGTATGTAAAAACCAGAGTGAGAAAGAAAGTTTAGAAAATGGTAGTGAGTGCTGTGTTAAATATACATACTGTATATTCGCACTGATAGTGACAAAGACTAACAGAATTAGGAATGATCAGAAATACGCCCCAACCTAGCTTCAGGTGAAACGTTACCTTAAAAGGGACAGGAAACCTCCCCAGATGCCTGATCTCTGATTAATATAATTCATTTGATGTTATTAGGTTACTAAGCTGATACTTTGTTAACTCAGTAGATATTCTTTTGTAAATTTATAAATAGATGTTATAAATTCACAGAAGGCTATGTTTTTGTAGAACATAGCTGATGTCATTGTTAAGTTAAAATGGGAGAAGTGTATCATTTATCAAACCTTTTTAACAAGACTCTGTTTTAGGGATTTATAATCAGGGCCAAGTATATATGTTGTTCTTATTATGATTTTGCCTACTTCAGTATCAGTTTAATTATATTAATGAGACATAGACACAACAAGGGGCAAAGTAACCGCACTGGGCATGTGCATAGAAAAAAAATGCCAGGTGCACTGGGAAAAGGATGCTGAGGCTGAAGCTCCCTCGCAAGAGGAAAGAAAAAAAATAAAAGGAAAGCAACCAAGAAGGTTATGGATGTGGTGAAAGAATCTTATGTGACAGAAGAAGATGGAGAGGAAAGGAAGAGATAGAAACGGATGATCTCATGTGGTGACCCCCCCTACAGGAACAGCCAGAAGAAGACGGAAGAAGACTTGGAAATCATTTAACACAGTTTAACTGGAACATATATCACCAGCTCATTTGCAAAGTGCTTTTAATTATGGGCCATATCACGCAGCATACAAAGTCCTTGGTCTCTGCAAAGTCCAATGTTGTAAATATGTGCTGTAAAATTGTACTCGTGCGGTGCTCCAATCCACGGAAATGTGTTTCCTGGCCAGCGAACGAGCAGTCAAATGTCCTGCAAGCCAAAGAGTTTGACATTTCCCTCTGAAGCTGGCAGACCAAACCGAGGCTAAAGCACCACTGAGTACTTAATTGGGATTCAACAGGTGAACAGAGGACGCTCTAGCGTAGAGGCGATGACAACAAGCATCGTTTTTATGTTACAGCACTTTGTTTGGTAGTAAATACAGTTCGCTGCTGAGAGTTTCACACTCTTTAGTGCAGGCATGCCCAAGCATTGTTTATTGGGTTAATAGCTCAGCAGCCACCCATCTGTAACTGATTTATCACAACATGAATATTTGTGAGGCTTTTTGCAGTCTTTCACATAGCTTTTTAAACAGGAATGTTTTACGCTGTACATTACAGCTGAGCTGACAATGGCAGTTTAAGACGCTCTGCAAGAAGACTCCAATGCAAAACGAGTCCAAGTTGGTAAATGGCCTGCATTTTGTATAGCTTTACTTAGTCCCTAAGGACCCCAAAGCGCTTTACACTACAATCAGTCATTCACACACAGGTGATGGCAAGCTACATTGTAGCCACAGCTGCCCTGGGGCGCACTTACAGAGGCGAGGCTGCCGGACACTGGCTCCACCGGGCCCTCTGACCAACACCAGTAGGCAAACATGGGGTTAGTATCTTGCCCATCGGGATCAAACCACCAACCTTCCGGTGAGGGGGTGACCCGCTCTACCACCTGAGCTACAGCCACCATTGGTCAATAACAATAATGTTTCCGAATGGCTGGTTCAGCTGGAAGATTCACTTTGTGGACACTTTCTGAATTGAAATGCCAGCAACACGTTAATGGGATGTGAGTAGTGTAGTAGTTATAATCTATAAAGACTCTTTCCTCCAGGTTTGTTGTTGTATTTCTGTGGACCCAGCTCCAGATTTTTTATTTGGGAGACAGATACCCTCTCTACTTTTAAAATCAGCCGTAAAACTTTTCTTTTTGATAAAGCATGTAGTTAGGGCTGGATCAGGCTCCCTTAGTTACCGCTGCAAGGGCTTCCCATGATGCACTGAGTGTTTCTTCTTCACTCTCTTGTGTCTACAAACCACTCTGCATTTAGTCATTAGTTAGTATTCGTCTATCGTCTCTTCCACACCTCACCCCCAACTGGTCACGAGAGATGGCTGCCCCTCCCCGAACCTGGTTCTCCCAGAGGTTTCTTCCTGTTAAAAAGGATTTTCTCCTTCCCACTGTCGCCAAGTCCTTGGTCATTTGATTGTGGTTGTTTTATATTGTGGGGGTCTTTATCTTGGAATATAAAGTGCCTTGCGGTGACAGTTTTTGCAATCGGTGCTGTATAAATAAAATTGAACTGAATTATTTCTGTCCTCCAGCCATTTAAAAAAATATTTTAAGCCAAAGTTGTAACGTGCATCATTATGTTAATGACAAAAAAATCTGTCTCCGTTTATGCTTTTGTCATGAATCCATTCAAAAAGTAGAGGAAAATTATGTTTGCAGTATTCACACAGCATAATCCGTGTGTCACAGTTAATTCTCATTTCATTAAATTTTATGAGACTGTGTTATTTATGAGCAGATGCAGCCACAGTCCCAAAGCTGCCTAAACAGCAGCAGCTGTGGCCTGCAGTAACCAAATCCAAAAGAGGAGGTGAAGTGGTTCTCGTGACCGTTTGGATGGTTCACGCGCAGGACGGTCTGATCCAACAAACCTCTCGACGAGGATGACCAAGATGTGGATTCATTTGGTCAATAAAGACAGGATTGCGGTTCACGTCATTCATAGGTGTTCGGTGGCGTGTTCTTCTGTGAATGATCTGGTGTGTGCTTTCACCCGAAACTCACAGGCTGACATGATGCTAAGTGGCTCTCACGTGTCAGTATGAAATATATGCAGTTTATTCGGGCTCAGGTGCACTCAGGTCTATATATGCAGCTTCGCCAGTGTGACGCTGGGAGCTGCTGAAAAGTGTTAAATTAATCTTTCTGAGTAAAAAAAGAAAAAAGTTAGTGATTACTGATAGCGATAATGACAATTGCTCGCTGCAGACATGAATTGTAACCAGTGAAGTGGCAAGATAATCAAATATATTATGACTTGAAACACTAAACTGTGACTGTGTTGCAGCAAGTTTCTCCAGTTTTTGATTACATTTCTCAAAGTGACACATCCACTGTTTTTGCCTACTGAGGAGATGATGAACAGCAGGTTATCTGGAGCTCAGCGTGACGGTTGCCTCTCTGCAGATATCCTGATTGGTGCGTGTTTTTCTGCACACAGAGGGAGATGCCTTCACAGCCTGCTAGACAACTCTTGGTGTATTCAAAACAGCAACTTCCCTCTAAAGTAGAGTGAGTTCCACACAAATAGACTCAGTCTCTTTATTCATACACGCGAGATATTTAACAGCTGATGTATTCAGTCCAAGCAGGCACTGGTTGTATTCGTCAAAACATAGAAATAATAATAATAAAAGAATGATGTTGGAGTCGGATGTTGGCGAGTGTGTTGAGAAAATGGACATCGAGAAGGACGGACAACGTGGTGGAATCCTACTGTGACAGCAGACCCAATGAAAGTGGTTACACACAACACGTGGGAACATGAGCAGAAGCCCAACATCAGCACTGAATCAGTAACACAACAGGAACAATTCTGAGAAGTGTGGACACAATAAGCTGACCCTGGTAGAAGAGAGCAGTGTTAAAGGCCTAGATGATGCTCAGACACCGGCAATGTCTGAACCGCCCCCCCCCCCAGCTGAGGATGAAAACTGCTGTGGCCATGGCTTCTGTGTAAGCTGTCACTTTGTTGCACTGTCCACTGCACTGTCCACTGTGATATACTGAAGTACTTTGCTGCTGTCTCTCTGACATTTACGGAGACATTTTTAATTCTGCTTTATTATTTTTGATTCATTTGTATTTCATACAAATGTTCAGTTCAGTTAGCACTGTTGCCTCACAGCAAGAAGGTCCTGAGTTCAATTCCACCATGAGGCCGGGGTCTTTCTGTGTGGAGTTTGCATGTTCTCCCCGTGTTTGCGTGGGTTCTCTCCTCCCACAGTCCAAAGACATGCAGTTTGTGAGGATAGGTCAATTGAAAAACTCTAAATTGCCCATAGGTGTGAATGTGGGAGTGACTGTGAGTGCGAATGGTTGTCTGTCTATGTGTGTTAGACTGGCGACCTGTCCAGGGTGTACCCCGCCTCTCGCCCCACCTGGGATAGGTCCCCTCGACCCTGAAAAGGATAAGCGGCTGCGGATGGATGGATTGTTAAGATGTTTATTTAGGTTTTTTAATACTGTAATTTATTTATTGAGCTATTTATTATTCTAATTATTTAAGCTATTTGGTGTGACACACAATAAGAATAACCTATGAATCATTCAAGCATAAAAAAAAAGAACCTAACTCAAGGGATGAACCTGTATTGTGTCCACACGTAACAGACAACTTAGCAAAGTACCAACTTTAATTTTAGTCTCTTCAGGCATTTTGTTGCCTGTTACAAAAACACAATGTGTCCCGTTTCTTTAGTTGAAAAGGCAACAATGCCAAGGATCACACTTTGACAGGCGTGGTGTGTTTCGCACCCACAAGGTGATTCCCAAAGAGCTATTAATTGAAACCCTGGAATATCTCGGCATGCTTGGTAGGGTGACCTAAACTGTTTCAGGAAACTGGACAAGTTGACGACAAAACAAGGAGCAGCCGACCAAAGAATTAAAACTTAATTTACAAAACTTGAACAGTATCTGAAAGTCACGTCCTTAAGAAACAGGAAAGACCTGACACAAGATCTCAGAGATGTATCTGGCCCTTCCATTGATCCATCTACTGTTCACATCCACCATTCTACCACTCAGTGAAATGGTAGATTTCAAGAAGCCATTCATAAGTAATGGAAACAGGGAAAAAGGGTGAGGTATGCCAAGTTACACATGAACTGGGCTGAAACTCGGTTCAAATCATCATCACTGCAAGCAGTAAGACATGGCGTTATTTGTTTGTATATTACACAAATAAATTATTATTATATATAAACATTGATTTCATGTTATATAACATACAGCAATATAACCATAAAGATGTATGATATAAACATAATGAAAACTAAATAGAAACTGGCAGTGTGCTCTGTTAAGGTGTATGTCATGAAATCGGCGCAAAACAGCTGAATTTGAACAGAAAATCACAACTAGAGAAGAAGAGGCAGAAAACGCCGAGTCTCCATTAGTGGCTTATTTAAAAATAGATATCTAGATAAAAACTGAGCCGCTGGATATAATATAATATAATATAATATAATATAATATAATATAATATAATATAATATAATATAAACCCTAAAAAGCTTTTATGAAGAGTTATACTATAACCAATTTACTGCTTTTTCCTATAATAGTCCTGTACTTTCACATAGAAGGTAATAGTGCGTCCGATAATAAATCCATGTGTTACACTTAAATACACTAACGTCCAGTGGTACTACCATAAAATCTCTGTATATTCCCACAGTGCCCCCAGTCATGAGTAATATATCAGTCACGGCTGAAGCTGCTCTCACTTGTACATTAGAGCACTGCTGACATCTTGTGGTTAGACGGGCGTCAGTTTTTCTTGTCAAAATAAACAGCAATTTGTCACCATTGACGTTCCCGTCAAACTGCATCTTTTGTTTTTTGTTGTTTTTATTTTTTCATTTTTCATTTCAAGTTTAATTTGAAGGCACAATATTCACATAGTAAGAGAAAACGTGGCTTCCATCTAGTAAACCTGTGTTTTATTTTGCTGTTGAAACTGAGATTTGACCTTGATCATATAATTATACATAGTTTTGAATATATTTTTGAATATGTGCTGTAGAAATTCCCCAACTTTGGGACAAATAACAGTAGCTATATTTGATCTACTATCACAGTCACAAAAGAGGGGTATGAAGCTGAGAAAGTTATTTTAAAGACGGTGCAGCCTGAGGTATTTCTAGTATCCCAGCGAGCCAAACTTAATTCATTCATTTTGGAAATTACTTTACCTTTCAGTTGCATTAAAATACGCATCTGTCTGGGTTTAATTTTAATTGCTTTAGTTAACGTGTTGTCTCCAGTTATGTTCGGCATTTCACAGTTTAACCGTTTCTCAATGCTCTATCTACGTAAGGGGTCTGTCTTAAAGCAAACTAGTGTAATCATGGAAAGACTACTCAAAGGCTTTTTTTTTTTTTTTAAAGTGCAGCGCAAATGCTGGAGTATGCCGAATTGCAACAATGGCTCCCATATTTATGTAATCCTTCCATTTAATACAAGGAAAGTGAAACACACTGAATGACTTTGAGTACCTAAAGTCTGTAAATGAATTTTGCTATTATTGTTTGTGTGCGAGTTATAAAGGAGCGCATTCGGGGGCGTTTTGTCGTTCAGGTTAAAACTTCCTTTAAGGTGTTTCATCTTCTGTCCTGATGATCCAGCTGTAGCAGGACATTTAGCACAGATTCAGTAACGCCATGAGCAGATCCTTCGACTGGCCAATAGGAAAACACAACAACCCTGCCGTGACGAGAAACTCGTCGCTCATTGGTGAATCTTTGTGTGACGTTCTGGGAAACTCGCTGTTGATTGGTCGTCTGCCCGACTTTAGTTGAGTGAGCCTCCCTCCATCGTTGTTCCGGGATACCTGCAACCAAGAAAAGGTACAGTGCTGTTTGTATTTGCAGCTGTAAATTTATATCAATGTTGTGACAGTGGAGCTTACTTATATTTAATTCCGAGGAAGCCTCTTTGGTGTCCTTTAATATAGCAAAATAAAATAAAGTCATAAGTCTGACGGGTAGTTATTGTTATGTTTTTATATTCATGTACGTGCTTTGCAAAACTTTCCAGTGTACACCTCAGCCGTCGTTTTTCACGTTTCAAATACCAATTTTTAAATGTCTTACAGAAAAGTGAGCGATGTGGAGAAATACTTTAGGACTGACAATGCAAATGCTTTTTCGGCCACCCATGGTTTTTGTGGTTTTTACACACTCCGGTCTCTTTCACTTACCGTTATGTGTATGTGCCAGATAGGTTATGTTACCTGAACTAACCGATTCAGGAAAAGTGATCAAGGACAGGTGGCCGATGGCACACCTGGTGCAGTGGTAAATGCCACTGTCAGGTGCTTTTTCTTCGGAGGGATTCCAACTACGATGCAAAGTCTGATTTACATGCCTGATTGGCACCTGCCGTTAAGTCTATAGGAGAAATGCACAACTGCAAAGAAGGTGGTAGAAGTACCACTTTCATATGGGGGGGCATATTAAAGCCTTAATTAGGAATTTAAGAGTTGAAACGCTTTTCAACTATTTTTGTTGTTCTTGTTTTAATCCTCAGAGATGAAGGTTAAGTTTGATAGTGACTTAAGGTAGTGCCCATGTAAGTGCCAGGAGGCCTTCCGAGATGACTAGAGTCGTCAGACTGATACTGACAAGCCAAAATACACCTGGAAGAAAATGATGCTCAGCTGGTCTTGTCCTCTGTGTTCTTGGGTTATATTATAGTGTAATATAAATATAAAGTCATTTAAAATTCACAGCTATGCAGCAGAAACAAAAATCCTTATTTAAAACCTTGCTGCTCTGATCCAGCATCTATGTCATTTAAAATAATAAATGTTCCTGTCCGATGTTAATTGGAAAAGTAGTTATGATTATCCCCAGGCTGCGAGATTAACGATCACTGTGGTTGCGCTAACGTTTTCAAAAACGCATGTAACCCAACCACGAGGAAGACAACAGTAGCACAACAGTCTGTGACTTTAAGCCCATTTGCTTGCCTACTTTGCCAGTTAAGACTGAATCTAGAGGAGTAGCAGGTTTGGTGTTAAATTTGAATATGTTCAGTTGGCAGACGAGGGTTGGCCTATCAGCATTAAGCAGGAGGTGTTGATGGAATACCACCAACTCACTACCTGGCAGCAACAGCATGCCACTATATGAATCACCATATGCTACTGAACCAGGAGTGGCATACAGTCTGTGACTTTTCTATCTCTGCATCACTATAAGATGGCAATGGCTGTAAAATTTAGAAGCCATGAAAATGAACTGAAGTAAGGTGAGCAGCACTGGGCACCAGTAGAGGTGGTGGTTCAGGCGCTTGGCTTGGAATTTTCTGTGCACCCTCCGGTGGATATTTTATTGGCAACTGGGAAGAAGGATGGCTGGAATGTCTCACTTGGCATGCTCAACATGACCTGGCATCAGATGAGCCAAAGATAAAGGATAGAAAGAACATTAAAAGTGAATAAATGAGACAAAACTTGCTGAACGCTGACAAAAATCTAGATTCAGATGCTAGTGACCCGTCTGTTAAACACTACTAAAACCAAATGTCCTGATATAAATACTGACTTTCTTTTGTTCTATTTTTTACAGATTCAGCCATGGATCTTGTGCTGAATGTCGCTGACTACTACTTCTTCACGCCGTACGTGTACCCCGCGTCGTGGCCTGAAGACGGGGCCCTCCGGCAGATTATCAGCCTGCTGGTGGTGACGAACCTCGGCGCTGCAGTTTTGTACCTGGGCCTGGGAGCCATCAGCTACTACTTCGTCTTCGACCACAGTCTGATGAAACACCCACACTTCTTGGAGGTAAAGCCCATATCTTTATTTTTATGACGGATGCAGTAATAAACGGAGTGTTGGCAGAGCTAAAGCCTGCAATCAATTGACCTTTGTATCTGCAAAAGGGTGTAAATTATTGTCATGTACACACTATGGCTTCAAAAGCAAGAATTAATAGCGTTTTTATTCTGAAATTAACTGTATTTTATAGTTGGGTATGTTACAAGTTTCACCTCTTGTAGCGTTGTTAATGCTTTTACTGCCTAACGGACATGTAGTGTCTACATGTAGTGCTTTAATTGGGCTATTTAACTGGGTGGGGGTCTCTTTGTGAAAGCCTGTGTGTCTTTTTAAGGCTGAGTGAGGTTAATCGCACATTTACACACTGTCTTTATATTTGAATGTGTTGTACACACAAGTGTTTACAAAGAAGGTTCATACACGGCTTTATTTTTTTTTGTGTGTGCGCTCAGACCATTTTGTCCCTTTTTAAAATTGATAACAGAAAGTCACCACTTTTTTTTTCTCTCTCTCTTCTTCTGTAGAATCAGGTCCGGCGAGAAATCCAATATGCGATGACCTCTCTGCCCTGGATCAGCATTCCCACTGTGGCCTTGTTTTTCGCTGAAGTCCGAGGACACAGCAAACTCTACGACAACGTTGGCGATTCGCCCCTCGGTAAGCTGAAGAAGCAGCTGAAAATGGTTCAAATTTTCCAAAACACACCATGTTTTTGTCGGTGAGTTGACCTCTGTGCTTTCAGGTTGGCCCGGCCTTTTCCTGAGTATGATTTCATTCCTGTTTTTTACTGACATGTGCATCTACTGGATTCACCGCTTCTTACACCATAAGCTTATTTACAAGGTGAGGGCAGTTGTGTTTTTTCATACTGGCAATATACAATCGCTGAATAGTGGAAATGTCTCCATCTTCCATTAAACTTTATTGACCTCATTGCTCGCTTGTCCTCAACAGCTGTTTCACAAACCACACCACATATGGAAGATCCCCACTCCCTTTGCCAGCCACGCTTTTCATCCAGTGGACGGCTTCCTGCAAGGAATGCCCTACCACATCTACCCCTTCTTCTTCCCCCTCCACAAGGTGCTCTACTTGGCTCTTTATGTTTTTGTTAACATCTGGACCATCTCCATCCACGACGGCGACTATCGTGTCCCTGGAGCTCTGACGAGCGTCATCAACGGCTCAGCTCACCACACTGACCACCACCTCTTCTTCGACTATAACTACGGTCAATATTTCACTCTGTGGGACCGCCTGGGAGGCTCCTACAGGCATCCGTCAGCTCTGATGGGGAAAGGACCCCATGATCTGATCAGGAAACTTCAAGCAGAAGGAAAGTTGGGAAATGACGGCGTGAAGGCTAACGGGCAAGTGAATGGACGAGCTGAGAGGGGAGTTACCTGTAAGGAGGAGTAACAGTATGTGGGTTATGAATAATTTCAGAAAGTGATTTCTATTTTTGTAAAGACAATTTGTTAGACCCCAACGTATGGAGAGTAATTGGAGTTCATGTATGTGCCAAATAAGCCGTTGTAAGAATTGAATTCTTGTGGAGCGATGAGTGAATGTGAAACGGCTGCCCGTGGTTGGACTGCACTCACATACCAATCACAACTCGGACTAACATCTGGAGATGGGCAGTTGTCGTTTTGTAGTGTAACTGCTTTTTGCAAACAGTTGAGTGAAGCGACTTGAGGATCATCAGAAAGCTGGAGCTACTGGGGCTGCTTCAGTCAGAAACCAGACCTGAGGCTGGTTTCACAAGGCTTGACTATAGCCAGAAGTTTTTATTTGACGGGTTATAAAAGTAACTCAAAAGTTGAAACACTTTGAGCTTTTTTTTTTTTTGTCTTCAAAGAGCCATAAGAAATGTAACAGAAGAGCAGAAGAAACTTTATTAACTTTAATCTTTCAGAAGTCCTGTCTTCTGTTGCAATTTAGCAGTTAGAAAACATTAATAATCAATTAAAATATTGAGAAAATGGCAATTCTCACTAAGAGTTAAAATTATGTTGACGGAGTCAAAGAAATTCTGAAACATTTAGAAATCTTAGCAAATGTGGGTTGTTTTTTTTTTATATATAGATAGGGCAGTTTCCTCTCGGAAGGCGATTGAAAATGGGTGCCACATGTTCTTAATGTATTCTGAAGCCCTCACATAGATCATACCTTAGACAGACCTGCAATTATACATCCATCCCCTCAAAGCACTGATGTGGTATGATGCATACAAATCTATATTCTTGCTTCTTTGGTTTCAAGCTCTGCAGGATTTTTTAATTTTTTTTTCATAAACACATTATGGTTATAAAGACGATTGACTAGTTGAGCGTGATCATTTAATACATGTTTTGTATTTTAATAGTATAGTTATACCATGCAACATAGAACTGCAGTAACTATATGCACCTAAAGATCACACAGCTCATATGTCACTCTTTGCTGGATTTTTTTTTTTTTTTAAATCAATAAAATAATAAATTTAAAATGCATTTTAGGCAAATATTTTTCAGTGTCTGTTC
>VURO01021703.1:0-25128 GCA_015108175.1 Pelvicachromis taeniatus
TATATATATTAAAGCACTATAAATATACTAGGCATCTGTCAGGGTTTTTAAAATCCAGTTTTAGCTAAAGAATAGCAGTTAAAGTGCATAACAGTGGCCAAAAATGCCACTTAATAATGTTAAAGGTGACAGCAGATGGAGAGCAAAGAACAAAAACAAGTTGAAAGGGACAGCAGAGAAAAGGGAGTGACTAAAAGCGTGATTAGTTTTGGAGTAGTTCCTACAGTCATTTTGAGGGGATTTTCCCTCTGAGCCGCACAGCTGATTGCACAAGGCTTTTAAACATTAAAGGCCCATTAAGGAGAAAGCGAAATGGATAAGGCGGAAACTGATGTTGACAGGATAAGAGAAGACGATGTCTGAATAATGGTCACGGTGGTAGTGGTAAACTTGAAAGGGATGAACAAAAATAAAACCTTGAGACAAAGGAAGAATGGGGTAGGATGTGAATAATGATGAATATCTTTCTTTTTTAAAATCTAAGATTAGACAGTCCTAGCTGTTCATAGCATGCGTGCGTGCGTGCGTGCGTGCGTGCGTGCGTGTCCCTCTGTTAGTTTGTGCTGGTCAGAGATGTTGGGTTGAAGATTTGGCATCAGAAACCCACCTCCACACCTTCTAGCTCTAACAGAGGGGTGGCCAGCTCCAGGCCTTGAGAGCCGGTGTCCTGCAGGTTTTAGATGTGTCCTTGATCCATTACGGCTGATTAAAATGTCTAAATTACCACCTCAACATTTTGTGAAGTTCTCCTGAGGCCTGGTAATGAACTAATCATTTGATTCAGGTGTGTTGTCTCAGGGTGATATCTAAAACCTGCAGGACACCGGCTCTTGAGGCCTGTAGTTGGCCACCCCTGCTCTAGCACATACACTAGAACACACATGCATGTTCACATCATACGAAGCTGCCCACATCCTTTATATTTGTGTGCCAGCTCTTGTCCCTGGCACTGTTGGCGGTAGTCTCCATACGTGAACAAGCAGGAAAATATCAGCAGTGAAATCTCTCTCCAGTGGGACAACTGCTGTCCAACGCTTACACTGTATGTACACACAGTGCTGGCCAGCATCGGTTGTGCTGTTCCCAATGTTTTTGATGTGTGAAATTGAGCCCAGATGCTCAATAAAGCAGTGGGAACAAGGAGTCTGTGTGCGTGCGTGCGTGCGTGCGTGCGTGCGTGCGTGCGTGCGTGCGTGCGTGCGTGCGTGCGTGCGTGCGTGTATTTGAGATTTGCTGCCCAGACAACTGCATCATTCAGCCATGTTTTTATTGTATTAATTCTCATTCAAAAGCAGTGATAATGAACACAAGTCAGAAGAAATTTCCATGAAAATTTCCATGATCGTTATCGTGTCTGAGAAGATGTGATGGATGCATCAAAAGCTTGAAGCTGTTTGTCTGTGGACAAGTAAAAGGTCAGCCCTGGCACTCACACGTGTACATTGTTTCCAATCTGGTGGCTCACTATTAGTTTTCCCTCTGATCCTGACCGGAAAGGAGTCAAAGACAAAAGTCTACACTGGAAAATGAGCTCATGAGACAGAAGTGTGTATGCAAAGACACTCCGACATCATGTGAGTTTCTGTCTCTGCTAATCACCAACTACAAGAAAATCACAATGGTTGTCTGCCTCTATCTGTGTGTGACTGTTATCCACTTCCGTCTGTAATGTAATTTTAGAAGGGGCCAGGATGGTTATCCTACAGCCACACACACTCACTTTGACACACATGCATGCAACTGGAGCCCCATGTCTTTTTTAATGGATGTGATAAAGAGGAGCACATTTTAGACACAAATGATCCATATCAGATTCTACTCTGAGGTAAAAGTGTCACAAAAAACAGATACCCTTATTGTAGAGGTTTGAATTTTGGACGCCTGGATATATTACTGTGATCATAAATGGAACGCATGATCTGCCTATGCCCAGCGAACACGGGTGGGTGTCAGCCGTTACTGGTTTGTACAGATTTCTTATCCGAGGCTTCTTCCCAGCCCAGAGTGGCTCCCTTTTATCACATCTGTTCCATTGCAGAAGACAGAAAGACCTTTAAGCCTTATCTGACTGCCTGTTGCTTACTGAGATACAGGTGTCCTGCTTTGTGGAAGAGGGTTTATTTACAGCCTATCAACACTAATATGTGGCATGCTTTTCAAGCACACAGGATTTGATCTTGTGATGGAAACAAGCACTTTAAGTCCCTTCGGATGTTGAATAAAATTAGATAACAGTGAAAAACAAAACGGGGTTATAAGGTGACTACTTTTTAAATCTCCCTGCAACTAACTGGTGGTTGATTCTCTGTGCATGCATTATGAAACTATACCAAAAGTCAATCCTATATCATAACACTAAGTAAGAAACCATGAAAGTGTGAATGGCATTTATGAATATGATGCAATGCTTCTCAAAGTGAGTCAGGCCACAGTTTGAATGAGGTATTTTTTATTAATATTATTCTAGCTCCATGTTGTAGGTATGTTCCTCACATCCAGCTGAGTTGTCTGTCTCAGTTCTGCACAGAACAAATGGGTCACATGTGATGTACAAACAGCGACCACTGGAAGGAGCGGGAGAGCACCATTGATTGTTCTCTGTGTAATTGACATAGACATCACTGCTCCCTGGTGGAGCATCCATTTATTTGTCGATAGCCTTGACAGCAGACAATTCAGAGTCAGAAAACATTTAAGGTGCAGTCGGACATGTTAGAATCATTTTAAAGCAGCTGGGTTTTTTGTTGTTGTTGTTTTTTAGGTGATCTTTACGATGTGGATTCGTTTTCATCAGCTCTGCATTTACAAAGCACGTGTTTATTTGGTCTACCTAACCCAGCCACGGGGGGTCACAAGCCAGTATAAAAGTGGAGGGTTGCATCAGGAAGGACAAATACTGATGCCAAATTGAATATACTGGTCAGAATTTTTTTCCACTGTAGCAATCATCTAAAGGGTGAGCTGAAAGAAGAAGAAGAAGATATGCATTTGATCTTTAGCCACATGTGTTCTTTCAGACTCCTTTCCATCAATCTGACATTATGATAATATAGTTAAGACAAGCGTCAGCATTGTCATACACATTTGATCGCTTTTAACTCTGTTTCTACTTTGCAGTCAGTTTAGAACATTTGGATATGATCCTTTTTCACTATTACCAAACTACAGGCCTTTCTTACTGAACTTTTTACAAAGAATATGGTAAATTTCCAGAAATATCCTGTAAGTTAATATAATGTCCCCCCAAAGAGATGGAAACAAGACTGTGTCAGAGAGAATGGAGAGAGATAAATTAGAAAACTTTGCAACCAGCATGACTTCACTGCTGTTGTCAGCATGCCTTCAACAGTTCTGCTGCCAGGATGGGGCTCAGGTCCCATCCAGGGCACGGGCCAGTCAGGAATGAGTAATCATTGTCGTGGTAACGTGCTGACAAATAGGCTAATGGAGTGGGAGCAACTGTGATTATAATGAGGTCAAAATCATTAGCTGAACCTAAATGACACTTCATTTTACTCAGCAACAGAACGTTGCATGCGCACCGGAAATTTAAAAGACAAAACAAAAACCGGGTGCTAGCTTCAGCATGGTTCAGCTTTGGGTAATGCAACTTAGAATCAGATGTCAACCTCATCAGTGAAGCAAGCACAAATGTTTTAGTTGTACCACAAAAACATTCGGACCACAGCCAAGTAAATTGGAACTTTATGTTTGGTAATTTCATCCTTGGAGAGTTGGATCTAACACTGTGTTTGTAATGCAGTTGATTCGGTTCTATATACAGAGTTTTATATTCTGCATGCTGCCTTTTAGTTCTCTAAAGAAAAGGCTTTGTGCCTCCCGTGGTACAAAACTCTTATACGGGCATCTGATGCCAAAGACATCAGCATTGAGCAACCGAGAGAGTGGGATTACATTTGGCAGAGCGAAACACTCAATGCCCTAAAACTGGTTTGAGAAGCAGAGCTACATGGCAGTGACGCCGCATGTTGACAGAAATGTTTTTAAAAACGACTGAACTGGATGACTCAAAACACACAATTCTGTGCCAGTAATATTTCACTAGAAAAATCATTGAATAAATAACTTTAATGATGTAGTTGCACTGATAAACTGCATTTAGTGAACACTCCCTTAAAACCCCACAGTGATGTCATAAAGAACTGGAAACCAGTCAGTCTGTAATGTAGGATTAAAAATATAAAATGTGATTAACTATTATTCAACAATCTACTTGATGAATTATCCTTATGTCGGGAAAAATTATGTTATTTTTCATGTTTTTGGCATTTTGCACCAACCATTGCAGGGTGTTTTATTGGTTAGCACTGTCACCTCACAGCAAGAAGTCCTGAGTTCAGATTTTGGATTTTATTGGAAACTTTAGCAAAATCCTGTCCAACTTTGTGCCAAAATTAAGTCTATCAAAAGTTTATCATCTGGATGTCATGTTTAACCACAAACGCATAGACCAACAGTAAGTTTACAGTTTTTATTATAAAGTGAGGATGAGGATATTGCAAACAGGTGGAAGATTTCTCTACAGGAACAGAGCTGGAGTCTCTATTGAAGAGAAGAGGAGAAGTCAGAAATGACTGAATCTTCCTTGTTTGTATCTTGAGGGCTGGAAGTGACTGGTTTGATTTGAGACATGTGGAAAGTGGGATAAATTATCATGGAAGCAAGCAACTTGACACAAGAGGAAAATTGATTGATTATTTTTGTCAATTTTTAAAGGGCCAATAAATTTCAGTGACAGTTTCTTGGAATAAAATTTTAAATGTCTCTGGAGAAGAGCCAAACATTCTGACATGGAGAGGGACCAAAGTCCTCTGTCTGTCTGCCAAATGACATTTCTGGTCAAAGTGTTGCTTTGGCTGCCTCCATATATGGAGCATAGGTGATGCTGAATGGAAAGAGTGTCCAATTCTCGATCTTGAGGTAGAAACAGCGAAGGCTGGTAACCAGGGAGAGGTTCAATGAGAGCTTATGTGAATACCCAATTCAGGGCAGTTGTGAGTTTCAATTAACTGGGCTGGAAGAAATAACACAACACAAGGCAGTCTCAAGCTCTTTACTGGTTCTCGTTCTCTGACCACTGGATTGTGGAAGAAAACCAGAAGTTAGACTATGTTTTGGCTTCTTGTGCCTCACAGAAAAACTCCCCAAAACTCTGTGTTCCTGTCTTGGAAGGAACACAGAGTCAATGAGTTTGACTGTATTATCTTCAGAGGGTGATAAACTAGAACCAAAATCCAAAGGCATGTGTGACTAAGGGTAACTAGGAATAGATGTAATAAGACCTGCAGGTGGCTGGAACAGGCAAGAACAAATTTCCTGGCCAGAGACCACCATAAGAGCAAGAATGTGAGGAGCGAGCTGTATCGGCCTACCTCGGGGTGGCAGGTGAACTTGGTGTGAACCTAGTGGCCTCTTTCGTGTGATTGCACCACACAGGGTACATAGAAGCGGTTAGGGGGACCCAAGCCAGGATCCAGCTCAGATAACAAAGCCTGGCAAATGAGATCCTCCACCTGGATCCACCTCCACGGGAGGTTAGTAATATGGTTTCTGGAGACTAGAAGCTGATCCTGCAATTAGCTCTGGGTGTAGAAGTAAGTTCAGTTAGGGATGCTGCTAACAGGCTGTAGATTTTGATGAAGCTCAGTGTGCTGTAACTATTTCTGAGTGGTTATAGTAGACCATTTGATCGTGTCTTTCATTTTCTTTGGTTGGCCACATCATTCTGCTGTATTTAGCTACAAACTAGAACCAAAGAACAGCAGGAGAACGGGAAGGTGAGTTTGACAAGATCCAGCAGTATTCATGATTTAACTCTGAAACCTTACTTGTTTGTATCTTGAGCAGGCGATTGGAACAGATAAATAAGCAGGGTTACAGAGCAAACACATAAATTAGTTAGAGACGCAGGAAGCCTAATTACCACCATAACAACAGAGTAGCAGCACAAGCTAGGAGTTGACATTTAAGAACTGGCTTGTAAGACTAGGACTAGGTGTAAGAGAGAGTGTAAGAGAGAGAGAGGGACAGACTACAGAGAAAAGAGCGAAGGGAGGGAAGAAGAAATGAGTAAACCCCAAGCCTGCTTGGCCTGGAAGCCTGAACATGTAAGGTGTCAGTTGCTTACATATTAAATTGTACAATGGATTTTTCCTCTCCGCGATAGCAAAAATAGAAAGTTGACAAATAAATTTCCCATGGACTTTTATTTTCTGAGGATAAACTATTTTCAAAAGACATCTCATCAAAATAAAGCCATCAGATTTCATAAGGACCTGCATGGTTGGTCACATGAGACAATTTGACTTGACAAGGCGTTGTTAGAGTAAAAGACAGTCCGTGTTTTCTATGACCACTTGTGCTGACTGTGGCAGACTAAATGCAGACGAGTGGTTTTATCTAGTAAAGTGAAGAATGGAGGCAGGTTTGTTTTGTAAGCTCACGCCACCACACATGCATGCAATTGCTTCACCTGAGATTGTGTGACCTATACAGTGTCCACACACAGGTCTGAATAGATGCAAAACTTGCAAAACACACTTTCGAGGAAAGCATAAATGACCATATTAAATGTCGAAATCTGGCTGACTGTGGTTCAGGAAATTTGTTCTTGACCAAAGTCGAATGCTTTCACCATCTAGACTGAACCACCAAAACCAAACTGGGCACTAGAGCAAGAGTATACAGCCATGTTATGTGGCTCTGTAAGGCTGTGCATGGTAACATAATAAGGATACTAACATGCTGATGTTTCACAAAAGTAATGTTTGGCACCATGTTCTCCATCTTGCTGGTCTCACATACAACCCCGTAATTAATTCACAGTAACAGCCTCCTGGACTATTTGGTGAGAAATGCTGTCCTATTCATTTCTGATACAAGAGTCATGCTGTTCAATAGTCCTGGGTCTTCTTTGCTGTCTTTTTCATTTCACAACGCTCCAGTGTTTTCATTTGGTGAAAGGCCTGGACTGCAAGCAGCTCATTATAGCACTCAAACTTTTCTACTTCAAACTGTGCTATTGTAATAGATGTAGTATGGAGTGTAGCATGATGTGTTTTAGAGCTTTTCTGAAAAATACATTGTCTCTATGAAAGCATTGCTCTAAAACCTGTATATACCTTTCAGCACTGATGGTCCCTTTCCAGATGTGCAAGGTTTCAATTCCATAAGATTAGATAACCTTTATTAGTCCAACACGTGGGAAATTTGTTGCGTCACAGCAGCAAGTGGACAGTGCAAAGTTACAGTAGCAAAAATGAACACTATGAAGACTAATGTGCCCCCATACATTTAGAGATGCAGACTTTTTAACTGAGCACTGACAACAAGCCGGGTGGACACAGCATCCATGTTTTCCCAAAAAGAACTTTAAATTCGAATTCATCTGACCACAGAATAGTTTTCCACTTTGCCTTAATCTATTTTAAACGAACTGTAGCCCAGAAAACACAGCAGTGTTTCGGAATTATGTTCACATTTGACTTCTTCTTTGCACGACAGAACTATAACCTGGATTGGTGGATGGCGCGGTGAACTGTGGCACAGACAATGATTTCTGGATGTGTGCCCATGCAGTGATTTCCATGTTTTTAATGCAGCCAGAAGTTTATAGGTATCCAATATTGATTTTTGGCCTTGTCCTGTCCGCTGCCTTGAGATTTTTCTAGATTCTAAGGATCTTTTGATGACATTATGTTTTGCAGATCATGAAATATTCAAAGTCTTATACATTTTGTGTTGAGGAACATTATTTGGAATATTTTCCACACTTTGTTGCAGAGTGGTGAAACCTCAGGTTCTGAGAAACTCTTCCCCTCTAACAAGCTCTATTTAATTACCCACACATGTTGCCAAGCAACCACATTTGTTGCAAAAAACATTTTTTTTAGTACTATTTACTTTTCCAGCCTTTTATTGCCCCCCTTCCAAGTTTTTTGAGGTGTGTTGATATGGTTTCTATGTTCTGTTGTGAATAAAATATTGATCAATGAGATTTGCAAATCACTGCATTATATTTTTATTTACATTATATACAGTAACTTAAAATTCTTGGAATTAGGGTCTTTATATATTGTTTCACAGAAGCCGTAATATCTGGGATGCATTTCTGGAAGACTCCTTCTTGATGAATGTTAAGTAGAAATTGTCTGTGTGTTAATAAATTAACATTTTTATAGGCTGTATTTTTGTTGTTGTCATAAAAATGCTAACATGATAACACTGCAAAGGGGCATTTCTTTCCTATTTTAAAAGTTATCTCAAAGACAAGGAAACAAACTCACTGAATTTGCCCTTGTTTGGCATCACATGATAATCTTTGGTATCCTCCCACACAAGAGTGCACGTCAGCCGTCGTCATCAGCCCCGGGTGGCTGTGATACCTAATGAGTCAGGGTGACCAGAACACCCACAAAGCAGATACAAAGGAACCCTGGGAGACTATATCAGTGTGAGTGTGGGTTTCTGTGTGTGTGAGTCTGTGTGAGGTACTTTTGTGTGACTCTTTGGGGGGATTAAAGGCTTGCCCAAACGGTTGAGCAATCTGATCTTCGGGGGACTGATTGGAAAGAAAACTTCTTTTTTCTCTGCTGATGTCCATCTGTAACTTCTCTTTCCTTATGTTATTATTCAAAGCAGATCCTTGGATTCATGTACATATAGCTTGCTTTGTGTTTCCTTTTTAATGTGTACAGCTCACTAGGACTGTAGGTGGACACTATTTGATCAGTTTTGTCTTATAACTTCTTTATATCATATATTTTACATATTATTATTCGTAATTTGAGAAAAATGGTTTGGTCTCCCTTTAAAAGCTTTTCCCCTTTTTCCCTTCAGGCCAATTAAGTGAGGGCGCAGACATCAGCTTCTGTGTGAAATCCACCCAGCCCTTATCAAGGGTTGACATTTGGATTCAGTGAAGGAGACCCAGTGCACATTTCAGATATGCATATGTTGATCAAAATGAAACTGCAGTGCATGAAGGGGCTTGGATGTGCATTAGGACACATCAAAGAAACATTTTGCGAGTGGATTCACATTGTGTGTAGCCTGGTTGCACATTAGTGTCTTTACTGCTGAAGCTACAGAAACAATGGAGAGACAGCACATCAGCATCATTGCTCTTTCTGTAACATTATTTTGTGATTATCCCAAGTTTCCCTTCAAAAGTAGGCTTGATGTTTGACATGCTGCCTATTGTTGTGTAATGCTGAAGATGGTAGATTGCAGGAGGTGTATAACTGAATGCATACTGAACATACAGTCATGTAAATGTAAGCCGCTTGTAAGAGATTTTCTTGTCTTGGGTGGTTTAGAGCACTGTGAGCCACAGACATCCATACTGCAAACATTTTTTTGGCACTCATTTTTGTTTTAGACACAGAACATTGCGCAACACTCTGAGCTTGAGTATCAAGCAATAATAGTAATTCACAAGTCAAAACTCTTTGCTTATGACCATGTTTGTGTTACAATAATATATTCAGATTGATTAGTAAAATGGTTTTCCTCTAATTTATTTCTTTCCTTTAATGCCAGACCTTTGGTATCTGGTGTCACAACACAATTCGCTCTTCATCTTTTTTATCCATCTGCATGCTTTAAGTGTTGTGCTTGTTAAATAGAAAAAAGACTGATCATATAAGTGTATCCATGCTGCTTACAGGGATTTATGGATTGAAACTGAGGGAACGTAAATCCTCTGCACGAATCAAGAGTTTACTAAAATAGCGTTGGCCTGTGGTTTCCGGAAACAAAGTCTCAGCAAACCACAGACTGATGCTGTTTGGTAAACCTCCCACAGCAAAACACAGATGTGAAAATCCATTCAATCACACTACAGGCCATAGCTAGATATAGATAAATATGTAAATAGGAACAACACAAATAGGAGAGGGTGAAATTGGCAGTCAATTTGATATCTTCTCCTATTTTAACACAGTCAAATGTTCCAAGGGGCTCTCTCTTTTGCAGCAGTACAGGAAGTGACCATTGTTGAGCAGTGAGGGAAAAGTGTTTTGTGTTGTTTTTGGCTTTGATGTTGCCATATTATCACAATACCATACCCAGAAGCAAATCTTAATGGCAACTGATTTCTCATTACTAACACATCAGTCCATCATAGACTTTGGTAAGTGATTACATTTCAGACGATAAAAAAAACGTCTGACAGACTGACAGACTGCAGCTGGGAGGTTTCTTTTTCTGGATAGCACCAGTGGTTTGGTTATATATAATCAGGGCGCCCTGGTGAAAGCCCTTTAGAAAGACAATGAAGACAAAGACAATAAAACCCCAACAGTTTCAGATTTTACACATCTGAAGTGTCAGTTTTAATGTTCCTTTTTTGAGTGAGTGGCGAGTATCAACATTTACATATAATCATTCAAAACTAATCAAAGTCACCTAACTTGTTAATGCTTGGGTGTTGGGGTGGTGGGTTGTTTGGAGTATTTTGTTTTTTTGTTTTTTTTTTACAAATATTCCTTTAAATTCAAACCTAAAGGGTTTTGCTGTGACACCAAGACAAATGCTAGTGGAATTGATTACAGCCACAGAAACAGCAATTCGAAATAACAACATTGCAGAAGTGGAAGCAGAGCAGCTACGGACGAAAGGTTCCAGCCTGTCTCAGCAATGCAAAGCCCCCAGCATCCAACATCAGCATGAAGGAGAGGAAGGCACTCCCATCACTTAGTAATGACAACAACATTATCATCCTTGCGGCAGACAAGGGTAGCTGCACAGTTCTGCTAAACCAGAAAGACTATCATGAGAAAATTTTGTCAGTGACGAAAATACTTATGAGCTCTTGAAACGAGACCCAGCAAGTGGTTACAGGAAGAGGGTGATAGATTGTCTGAAGCAGTTAGAACAAGACAATGCTACTGACCTTATACCACAGGCTATACCCAGGGGAAGCTACACCAAGTCTGTATAGTTTACTGAAGATACATAAACAGGGTGCACCTTTAAGACCAATTGTCTATATGATCAACTCAGTCACCTATAACATCTCTAAGCTTCTGGCTTTGACCCTCAACCCGTTGGTAGGCAGCTCTGAACACCACATCCAGAACACCTCGGATTTTGTTGAGAAGGTGAGAGATGTCAGTGTGCAGGCAGATGAAACCATGGTACGATGTTACATCTCTCTTCTTCTCTAACTGGGGAAATTGTGCATGCTTTTAAATCTTGATAAGTGGGGTGGGTAATTTTAACATGAGAGTCTACAGAGACTCACTTGCTGTTAGTGTATGCTTCCAGTGACCATTGCGAGAAACAGAGTTTGTGGTATTTCTATTTTAGCCCCAGAGGTTAAAACCTGGTTAGGCTTGAACTATATTCTGCAATTACTACTGTATGTCCTCGTCTCACAAGTTATGCCAATTTGTTCTCAGAGAGTTTGTTATGTGGGGTGTGAAGTGAAAAGGAGCCAAATGTGAACTCTGGATAATCTCTGTGCCTGGCACATGCCCCAGGACACCAAGCTGGAAGGACACCCAGAGCCTCATCCATCTGATAATGCAGAGAGCCCCAGAACATATATTTGGTTTAGATTCTAAACAATCCTCTAAGTTAAACCCAGTGCGTGAAAATCAATGCATGAGAAACATGTGGAGTACTGCGGCAGTCAGTGAACAACAGTGCACCTAAGGAGGACCTTTTGAGAGGAAATCAGATTTCATTAGTTAGTAAAACATCTCAACATCCTGACGGTTAGATAAGCATGACCATATTCAGTGGTGTTTGATAATTCTTAACAGAAATGTAGGTTAGGGTCCACAGTACTGACCTATTTGCTGTAGAAAAACGCTCTCCTTACGGGTTCAGTGGGAAAAACCTCACAAATTGACTTTCAATAACTATTTTGCAGTATTTAATTTTGCTTGGACTGTTTTCCTGAACTGTTCAGAAAGTTCTTTAAAATTCACTTCTGGACTTGCAGAACCAAATAATTGATAGAAACCTCCTAGATAAATTTAACTATTCACCTCAGTGGTCCATACTGTACAAACAGGAATTGTAAAGAACATAATGTAAGCCCAATGTATGAATTTAGGAGCAAAGAAAGACAATATGAACTCCCTCAGGCTGAAAGGAAAGGAATGTAGTATAATGTAACTCAAACTCACTGAAGTGTCACATCAACGATTTGACACTTGTGTGTCTTTGTCTTTTTTGAATCACATATGTGAAGTTCAGACATGTAAAACAAAAGGAAAAAAGAAAATGTGCTCCATGTGTTTTTCACATGGATTTTCATGGATCATGCCTTTATACTACAGATAATCTGAAACAGTGCCCCCAGCAGAAAAGAGCAACAAGCGCAATCTAATTATACCGAATATGAAGGGAAAATATATTTCAATTAATGTCCTGTTTCAACCAATAACATGCCAACTTTACTGCGAATTCCAACTGAATGTTAAAACAGTATAACATTCATTATACTCATTGTTGTGTTTTTGAACCTCAAACTTCATGTTTTCAATTAAAAACACAAGGACCAGGTTCATTAAAATAGAAAATCTGAAGTAATTTAATGTAGATAAAAATATATAACAAAATGGTGTTTTTGTTGTTTCCAGGGTGAAGTTTTGTTTTGTTTTGTTTTTAATCCAAACATCCCCAAACAAACACTCTCCAGTATTCTTATTTTGAGTCAATCAATGTTTAGTTTCCTCCATGGTAACTAATTCATCAGCTGAGTGAATGATTCATTGTTTAGTTAGTTTGTTCTGTGACCTCAGGTAGTTACAATGTATCAAATTCTATTATTATCTGCACTCGCTGGAATCTTTTTAGGTACACCTGTTCAACTGCTTGTTTGGGGAAAAATCTAATCAGCCAATCACATGGCAGCAAATCAATGCATTCAGGCATGTAAACGTGGTCCAGATGCCACGTTTGCATGAAGTTCATGGCTGTTGGTGCCAAATGGGCTGGTCTGAGCAAACTGCTTTTGGTATTTTCCCCAAACAAGCATGTCATGGGTTTATAGACTATGGTCAGAAAAGAGAAAATATGCAGTGAGCAGCAGTTATCTGAGATAAAATGCCTTGTTGATACCAGAGGTCAGAGGAGAATGATCAAACTATTTTGAATTGCTTTGAAAGCAACGGTAACTCTAATACGTTCTAATTATAACCAAGGTATGCAGAAGTGAATGCACGATATGTTGAACCTTGAAGCAGATGGGCTACCAGAGCTGAAGACCACACCAGGTGTTACTTCTTCTCTAAAAGTAAGACAAAGGGGCTATAATTCACTCCTATAATCTTATAATCGCTTAATTATAATTCACAAAAATTGGATTGAAGAAGATTGGAAAAATGTTGTTGGGTCTGGTGAGTCTCAAGTTCTGTAGTAGGGTCATGAAAGCATGGATCCATCCTGACTTGTTTATCCTGCTGGTGATGTAATTGACATATTTTGGACCCTTTAGTACCACTTGAGCATCACTTAAATACCACAGCCTACCAGAGCATTGTTGCGTCCCTTTATGTCCATTGTTTACCCATCTTCTGATGGCTGCTTCAAGCAGGAAAACATGCCATGTCACAAACTGCACATCATTTGAAACTGGTTTTCTGATCAGGCGACTGTGGAGGAAGAACTCATATACTGTGTTATGTCTCTGAAAATGGTTTTGCAGTCGACAAATCTGCAAAGACAGAATTTCACAGCAATGTTTCCACACCTTTCTGAATCCAAGCAGCAAAGAATCAAGACAATTCTGAAGGCAAAAGGGGGCCCAACCATGTAGGTGGGAGCAAGGTGTACCTAATAAAATGTCTGGTGAGTCATTTAAATTTAAGTGGTGAAGAGTACAGTCTATTAACAGCTCCTGTATAAACACAAAGTCCTCATCTTAATATGCACCAGCATTTTTACCCACCAAAACCACGGGTATCTTGGATGTTGACATCAGCCTAAAATTTCAGTCCACTTTACATTACAATAAAGAGGCATTGTTGAATGTATATTAGCTGATGAGTGAAGGAAGGCTTGGTGAGAATCAATACTAGAAATGAAAAGACAGAACAATATACCCAAGAACAATGGCCAGATGTTGCATATGGATTGTATATGACTATATTCCCCTTATAAATAATAATGATGAGAGAGATTGATGGCATGCAGCTACATATATTTTTCTTTCTTTGATCTTTTTTTTTCTTTAAATCGTTGTGTCTTAAGTCAACCAAGACAGCAAAACATGACAAACATAAATATTTATCATGTGAATGGAGGAAATCATACATATTCATTCTTATGTTCTCATGTCATAGATGTCCAAGTTCAAATAAAACCACACCATTTCCAAAAGCGCTTACAGACAGTGATAATGTTTCAGACAGACAGACCAGGCGGCTGAGCCACGGTGACAGCCAAGTTTATTTTCTCATGTGGCGTCTAATACAGGAAAGAAAAGAGGAAGAACTTTATCAAAGACATGCAAGGAAAAAGGAGGAGGTATTAAAAATCAACTGAAAACACAGCAAGAAAATTATTAAATAAATAAATTTGACGTATTAATGTAATAACAAAATACAGAGGTGCAGAGTGCTGCAGGGACCAAATGTATGGGGAATCTGATCAACTACAATGCAATGGAAGGGCACGCCTTTGAAGAAAGCCACATGGTGTTGTTTCTGCAGTGACGATCACATTCTCAATATATAAACAAATTATATACTGATCATTCAGGTAGAACCAGGAACGAGGTTGTCTGGATGCATTTTAAAAGATAAAACAACAAGACTGGCCACATCAAGAAAACTTAAATTCATGCTTCAGATCACAAGGCTCAAAATACAATTTCTTGTGCCTACAATGATTTTTTTCGAGAACCCATATTATACTATAGCTACCACCCATCCATTTATCCTTTTTCAGGGTCGCGGGGGGCACTGGAGCCTATCCCAGCTGTCTTGGGGCGAGAGGCAGGATACATCCTGGACAGGTCGCCAGTCTGTCGCAGGGATAATACTATTTGCACTTACATTCCCTCCCACAATGGGCAATTTAGTGTTTCCAATTAATCTATCCCCACAAACTGCATGTCTTTGGACTGTGGGAGGAAGCCAGAGTCCCTGGTGAGAACCCACACAAACACGGGGAGAACATGCAAACTCCACACAGAAAGACCCCGGCCTGATGGTGGAATTGAACTCAGGACCTTCTTGCTGCAAGGCAACAGTGCTAACCATCGTGCCTTGTCACTATGGCTAACAGAGGTGGAAAAATGTGACATATTTTTCACTTGATACTAGTAAAAGTTGACATTGATTCAACTACTTTATTTAAGTAAAAGAGAAAAACTACAGCCTCTGAAATGTACTCAAATTTAAAAACAAAAATGCAAATGAGCTCTATCAGCTATTTTTGTGCAAAGGAAACTGAACTACATGTAATATAAATATAATAATTAACAAAATATAGTATTTCAAAAAATCTAAACAGGATAATGACTATAATCAATGGAAAAGTACTAATCCTAAGAGTGCTTGTGCGGTGCAGCGTGGGGAAAAGAATCACTTAGAAACACATCAAAATCATTTCTATTGTGAGAGCAGATACAGTTCTTTGTGAACAGGCTGTGATCAGCTGATGTGTGCTGCTGCTTTGCGGATTTAGCTAACTGAATTCAACAAGATATTACCCAATACTCCATAAGGATGCAGTCACTGTAGGGAAAACAGGGATTGGAGTGTGCGGCACAACCAAAATAATTCCAACTGCCTTTGAAGTGCTCACTTCAAATAAGGGGACCAAGACTGTGATGACTTCCAGTCAGTTTCCATATTTGACCTGACATAGGTGCTTCAAAACATTCATAAAATGAGGATATAATACTGTAGCAAGAAGATGAAGACAGTCTGCTATCAAGAGTCAAGTTGGCACCTTCAATCTGTTTGCAATAATACCACAATTACGTGTGGTGAATCTCAAATCTGTTGTCATCTGCATCCGACCTGTTGTGCTTTACAGTGCCACTGGGAGTCCACACAGAATGTCACAATGTCACATGTCAAGCCTCACAGTCTAGACTTATTGCTAATAAAGTAATGCAAGCCCAAGTTTTATGCTTGTGTTTCTCTCTGTAAACATTGTACAACAGAGTAAAATATGTGGTCATATTTGGGAAAAAAATTAGTGCTCATTTTGAGAATAAAGTCGATATAACATTTTAAGAATAAACTTGAAATGCTTTTTTGAGAATATAGTTGAAATGTGAAGATTAAAGTGTTTACTGTGTCACGTGTGTAAATGCCCACATCACTCTAGGTCTATCTGAAATATGTGTAACTAAATCAGAGCTATGCACTGGGAGGGTTGTCTCACATTGCTATAAGGCAGTCTCTGATGGAATGATACGCACACTGTTTGCTGGCTTTGCAGCTGCTGTGATGGCCCGATAGAAAGAAGCAGTCACACTTCGATCATTAATTGCATCATTCACAGTTAAAACTTGTGCTCCATAACACTGTAAAACATGTTGCAGAGCCGAGTCACAATCACATATTTATTAGCTGTCTAACTCCAAAGGTCTGCTGTTGATTTCAATAAATGAAACAAGATGCCATTCTTCTATGTACGGACATTTACTGATGATGGTAAAAAAAATAAAAAAATAAAAAACTGTTTTGTTAGGAATCTGCTGAGAGTAATATTAATTGATGATTTATTTGAACTGAATTTTTATATTATTTCATATTAAATATTGAGGTTAAATGGCACAGCTCACCAAGTAGCACTAAATGGATGGGAAATTGAATTCTAGCATCTTAAACCCTTTGTCTTGTTGTGTTTATCAGCAGCTCAAGTTTTTTGATGCTTTACATTACTCACTTGGAGAACTAAATGATGGCGTAAATGAGTTGTTCATTGGTCGACACTGATTACGAGTGATTGCAATGAGTTGACAGTCTGTTTGCCATTTATAAGTTAGATGGCAATTATTTGCAAACCTTTTAGACTAATTGCAGTCAGAGTCACACTGAGATAAGATAGAGTTAGGTTGCCTATCACAACAGCTGCAGTTCACTTGCAACCAAAATTGGTCATTCTGAAGTTAAGGCTGATCTCTGTTCAGTCTCTGGGTAACCAGCTGGTTAGCAACTACTTGCAATCAGTCCCAGACAGCAGAAAAAAATGCAATTAGCCACCAATAACCAGTTTTTTGTGATTGCACAGCAGACGGTTTGTCCTATGTGACTGGGGCCAAACCCCTAAGCAGTATAAAGCTAGCATAAAGCAGGAATTCAGAGAGTGACTCCATACAGCATCACCTTAAATTTAAAATGAAGACTGCTACTCTTGATATCACCTAACATTTACCAGCAACATCAGACCAACATAATGCACTACAAATTAACCAGTGTCGTCTCTGCTAAAGTAGTACTTTAAGAGCAGATTTCTCCTCCACTTATGTTTTTAATTGCTTTTTTTCTTGTTTTTCAGTCAGTCCACACTAGTCTGCTTTTCTCTCTGTTTCGTTTGACTCTTTCCTTTTTCCGCTATTTGTTCATTAGTTTTTATTGTTATTCTTATTTATGGTGGGAGTTACCAACAAGTAAAATCCTCACATCTGGACCTCTGTAGGATCTCTGTGTGCACACAAATAAAGTTGAAACATCTTAAAGTACGTACACACAACTCAAAGCCTAAAAGTTCACAAGTTCACTGAAAACATATAGCGTACACAGCAGTTTAACTGTACAGATACATAGAGATTATTGCACATACGCCCATGTCAGACAGAGCCTTTCCAACATCCAGTAAACACATCTTCATTTATTTCCATGACAACAGTCAATAACACTCCCACCCTTCTTCTGTGGAGTGTAACTTCCCTGAAGACAGTCACACAAAAGTGTAGTTTGGAGAATGGAGAACGAAACAGACCACAGAACAGATAGAAGACTCTGGACAAGAGAAACACACTACAGTTGTTGCTGTGCTTTGCAGCACCTGGATGCAAGCTGCAGTTACAAATGTAAGTGACTGTGTGCTACAGGTTAAAGATTAGAAAAAAATCTATTACTATCAGTGGGCTCTTGATATGCTTTTAAGCTAAAGAAACAGAGTTGGAGTAGCATTTGTGTGAAAGGCAGAGGATTGCATGACACCTACACTCTTGTCTTAGATCACAGGTGGCAAACATATGGCTCGGGGGCCAGATTTGGCCTGGCAAAGACACCAATCCGGCCCACTGAACATCATTAGAAAATTAGGACATAAATTTTGGACTTTTAACTGAATTTTCATAAATTTTATAGCTTGTCCTACTGATAAAGACCTCCCCCACAGCCATTCATACTACACCAAAGTAATTTGATAATAAAGAAATTATAGAAAAGTTCCTGGTTTCTCAATATTTACAATAGAAACAGTTTTTTACAATGTGTCCACAATAAAATTGGGCATTTGCTATGAATTGATAGAAGTTCTCTCCTTTATAGTTACATTACAGAGCTGCCCAGATATTGTCTGTAATTTTTAAACATTTGTTTCTTACAACTTCGGTCCAAAGAGATTTCTTTCATTTACTACTGCAGCATTTCTTTATCAAGGAGCAAAACTGATATGTCATATTGTTGAAATTGCACTTCTCTTTCTTCTTGCATGTGGCCCACGATGTAAAATGAGTTTGACATCCTTTTTTGTTACACCGATCTGATTCTTAAGGCTCGGAGCCCATCACACGCCAAATACATTCAGTTGACAGCACAGCAGTCAGTTGGTGCTTATGTAGGACCTTTGAGAGGAAATAAGGTTTTGTTAGGTAGTATGTAAACTTGATCAAGTTTGATCAAATTCAGTAGTGACATAATAATATATAATGATAGAATGATCATTCTTAACAAAAATGTTGAGTAGATACATTTTGGGAGTGATGAGTAAACATCCCACAGAGGGTCAGTTCGATGATGGGGTGTTGGAGAGACTGAAAGACCAGGTATTGGAATTTGAAAAGTGAAAAATTATGATATTTCACTTTGGACAAAAACCAGAGTGAAATATCCCTACATTGGCTAATATTTTACTAAAGTTAGAAAGAACCATTCTTCAAGTGCTTGTTATTATTCTATAGCCAACAGAAGGTCCAAAATAACAAGTACTGTATCAATTACACCTTTTAGTGCAAGTCCCCACCACAGGTTTGAAGAAGCTGTGCTAATAATAATAATGGAAACAATAATAATGACAACACTGCATGCACATTATGTATCTGTGTTCAGTTATTACACTTGTAGAGCAATCATACATGTCCACATTTCCTTGCACACTAATCTGTCATTATTATTAGTCAGTAAGTGTTTAGCAATTATTGGACCACACAGCTTTGTATTTTTTATGCTTTTTGACAACTTTCAAGTCGGGATTAAAAATAAAACATGTGAAAATATCACATTTCTAATCTGACTTGTATAGATGTGTTATATCATGTGGAAGTATCACTTAGTCACTGCAAGTTAGCAACTTGACTTTTCAATTCAGCAGCATCTTGCTGTAAGTGTGTAAAACACAGTTTGAAACAAACATTCTCCACCCTGCTACTTTCTTTGTCTCTGTCTTCCTATCTGTGTTTCTCTTCGTTTTCAGTGTTTTCCTGACACTTGGATTGAGCTCTTCCATAACAAATACACATTGTTGCCATAGTTACATTTCTCAGTGTCCTAGAAAGACCCAGCAACACATCACATTTGAGAAAGAGGACTTCTTCAAATCTCTGAGCTGCGAGTGTTGCTTATTGCTATATGATTCTTAATAATTGGTGTAAAAATACTCATCTTTTTAAAAAATTACTATTATTATTATTATTATTTTATGTTTGTTTGTTTTTTCAATCATTTCAATCTCCACTAAAGTGTTACAGTGTTTTTTTTCCTCATGAATATAGTCCTTAATGTTTTTTCAGTCATGATTTTCCCAGATGAGCTCACCTATTTTCTTTCTGCTCTCTGACACCGTCTGACTAAGGCTGACGTCTGGTTAGCTTAACATGTGTCAAGTGCTGTAGGTGTGAGAGGCATGTGGTACTGTGTGCGTGCGTGCGTGCGTGTGTGTGTGAGAGACAGAGTGAGTAAAAATGAAAGTGTAGTGATAAAAGTACATTTTATGTTGATAAAATGTATTTTTATTTCTCACAAAGCTGAGTTTCTATGTAGTTTATGTAGTTTATGTAGTTTTGACTTTAACCTTCGTGCTGCCTGTGTGTGTAATCTTTCTGGAACAAATCTGCTCCTCTGAGGTACGGAGGTGTGGTAGGGTAAAAAGGTTAGAGGTGGCCCTATGTTGTAGAGTCTGCTCCTTGGAGATAAGGAAAACAAGAAAAGTTCTGACCATCTATGTCTTTCTTCCCATCACAGAACTGCATGAACAGGCATCTAATAAAGGAGCACGATTGAGTCTACCAAGTTACTTCCACATTCAACCTAGATTTTCACATTTCTTAGGTGAAGCTATTAAACATGGCTAAATAATACTTCACTTAAAGTTTCTGTAGGAGCAAAAGCTGACAGAGTGGAACAGCATAAATATTGTACCTCCCATTCTCGCTGTCATTTTACTTGAATAAATTCTCTGGCTCTGTTGATGCCTAATTTGGTCAGTCGAGGTAGAGTTTTTGAGTAGTTTACATAACCTTGTGTCAAATTCCCCCACACTGATTACAGCATTACAAATGAACTCTCCAGCTCACTGTTTTTGTGCGGTAAGCATTGCTTTGAACATCTGCACACTGTAAAATATGTGTGAAAGTGCTAGTTTCAAGGGCTTGTTCTTTTTCTTTTTAAGTGGATAGTGACATTACACTAAACATTTGGTTTTTGGTTTATTTTAAATTCAGCAACAGTTATTTTTGAAGATAAAATACATTAAAGATACAAGGATTTGGTGTCATGCGTAGGCAGCTGTGTCTTACATGATGCAGTGAAATTCCCACTCTGCACATCCACACAGTAACATCAGACAAGACACTAAAACACAATAAAAACAATGAAGACCAATGTGTGAATTAAAGCAGTAAGTAGGATGGAGTAAATCTTAGCACCTCTCAAGACTAGAAGACAAGTGTGTCTGAACAATTGGGCTGTTTTTGGTTTCGCACTGTTGTGGTTTCTTCCTCATAGGAGTGTGAAAAGGCTTTGCAGGGGCAGCTGTTGTCCTTAAATGCCTTATTGACCTTCTTGATGACTTTTGTTCTTGATGGATATTCTGCTGTGATTATTTTCCTACAGAACAGCTGGATCAAAAGTCAACAAGACCACATATGGTCATTTTGCCATAGTTGTCAATAAGTTATTAAAGTAAATGCTGAAAATAAGGTCAATGTAAGCATGTAAAATGGTTTGACTCCGTTTGAGAGAGATTTGATTGTCTTGATACATGTATCTTCACTGTTGTGTTTTTGAATATCAAAGAATTTAAATGTGCTTGCTCTCTTCACCTCTGTCTTAATAATGTGCAGTGATGAGTGCTGTCTGGCTGGGATCATTAGGAGTTCAGTGATGGTTGATTTGAAGTAGCTGCAGTAGCTCTGCTGTAGTTTGATTTAGGCTATTGCAGGGAATCTTTGTAAAGGCTACAGTGTAACCTGTGTAAGTGTCATAAACGGCATTCATCCTTGTGTTGGTGCATTACATGTAAATGGTAATGGCCTGCATTTGTATAGCGCTTTTCTTAGTCGCTAAGGACCCCAAAGCGCTTCACATTCAGTCATTCACCCATTCACACACACATTCACACACTGGTGATGGCAAGCTACGTTGTAGCCACAGCTGCCCTGGGGCGCACTGACAGAGGCGAGGCTGCCGGACACTGGCGCCACCGGGCAAACATGGGGTTAGTATCCCAAGGATACTTGGCATGTAGACTGGAGAAGCCTGGGATCGAACCACCGACCTTCCGGTGAGGAGGTGACCCGCTCTACCACCTGATTGTTAATTATGTTGATCTTTCACAAAGTGGTTGTGTCCCAATCACAATTGACACAATCACAATAACCTCACCTGTAGTTACAGGCCAGTTATATTTCTAGGAAGGTGCACATCAGGTTACACTGTGGGTTATGGAGTAGGGTTTCAGTTGGGTTTGTGGTTATGAAGTAGCTATGATGTAGATTTCCCACTGATGCATAAATCCCCAGTAAGCAGTTGTAACTTTTCATACATTGTCACTAAGAAAGTGAGCAATTAGATCTCATTGCCCACCCATGTTGAGTTTCTCAGTGGGGCCTCTCTGAGTGAGGCTATCCAGCTTCAAAATTACACACATGCACATGACCATATTCAGATGCACACATACACGCAGAAGCACAAGTGAGCTAGTGTATATCACCAAGTTCACATACAGCCATCTGGACCTCTTGAGGATTCTGTATAAGTGCACATGCTGTCTCAACCCAGTTCAAATACTGTAAATTAAAGCATACAAACATTGCAAAACTTCAGTCTCCTCTCTGGTCAAAGCAATAAAATGTGATCTGTACTTTAACACACTTAGTTGAGGTTGTGTTAAACAGGGAAAGTCAAAACCAATGAAAACCTACGTTTCCATTGAGATTTAAACAACATTTTTACTGCAGCAGCTGTAAAACGCTATAAGTTATGAACCTATTTGGACGCAAGAGTTTGCAATGCCGCATTTCATATTACTAATTGAACACATGCCACAACAATCAAAGTTTCAGGGAGTTGTACAGTAAACACTGAATTGTGTTTTCCTAACCTAGATCTTTAAATAAGACAATGGTTCAAGGAAAAGTGGATACACTGAGTTTGTGTGATATTAGTGGGCTGACAGAAGACTTTTACTTCAAACATGTCCTGGAAAAATTGGTGAGCTCATGGAAAACCTTGATCTTTCACAAAGTGTCTGCAGGTTCCAGCTGTTTTTCTGGCTTCCCTTTAAGGATTAAATCACAGGATGGCAATTCACTACTGAAAAACCTTCAGGGCAGCAGTAGCCAAATGATTAGTAGAAAAGACATTTACTTGGAATGTAGCTGGCTTCCAGAGAGCCTGAAAAATCTGTGGTGAATGTGTACCAAAGGTTTTTTTTCTTTTTTTCAAAAGAACAACTGTTAAAGTGTCTATAGCAAGACACCAAACAATTGCTCCCCTTAAAATGATAAGCCACTGACATACCTCTGTTCACATTTCAATCTGATTTCTGTAGGGCCCATGATAGTGACATTTCTTTCCTCGGACCATCAAATAACTTGCTGGTGATGTGATGCAGGAGCGTCTTCAGTTCTAGTAATGCTTGATCTAAGTTCAGCCTTTGATCCAGAGACTGGAGAACTTGGTAGGCATATCTGGTAAAGGCACCTGAATGGTTCTCTTCATATCACACTCACAGAAGTATCTGTTGTCTGCACACACCTACATATAGACAATTATTTACATCTCTTCCAAATTTCTCATGGTGTTCCACGGGGTTCTGTTCTTGGCTCTACTTTTTTTCTGTGGTATTCATTTCTTTTACATCAACTTCTGAGACCATTTAATGATACTTTTATCACTGTTATGCTTTAACTTTAGAAACACGTTGAGATTTAGCTTTTGTGTTTAATTCTTACAGTGGATAGCAGATCTTTTTCTAGAGTTGAATAAGAACTAAAGTTGGGCAAAGGGTTACCAAAAAAGGGCATTTACAAATTGTGGAAAATTTTAGAATAATTTTGCTCAATGTATTGTGAAGACTTTGAATAGCTCATTATCTGTAATATAGTATGTCATAAACATTTCTTGAGAATCCCCAAAAAAGCTCTGTGTGCAAGGAACATGGTTGAAATTCCCAAGAAGTTGATTCTGTTCATCTGGATGTAGCATTTTCAGTGGGAGAAACATTTCGTAACCCATCCAAGTGACTTCTTCAGTCTTCTTCATTGACAACTGTCAAGACTGAAGAAGTCTGAAGTTGGATTTGAGAGTTTGAGAGTTACAAACTGTCTAAATTCTTTCATCTTTAATAAAATGATCAGTGCACATTCTGCCCAAATGTCGGGCCGATAGAATCAGGCCATTATGCGTTCCAGAGTTTTTTTGCTCCCCATGTGCCCTGCCATGGTGTTACAGTGAGCTGCCTGAAAATCATTTTCCGGTGGCTTTGTGGCACCAACAGCTGGGTGTGCGTCTCATCCGTGCGAGTGTCGCGACTCACTCGATATAACCTATCAGTCCGCAATTCGAAGTGCGGGTAAGTCCGCGCAGCCCCAGGGTGCACCAGGTGACCATCAATATCAATCACATGGTCGAAGGCTGAGCGTAGGGTTTTGTCCCAAGACTGCTCTGGTGGAAAATCATCCGTGGGGTGCACCACCGGAGGCGGCGAGACCTCCGAAGAAGGTCCCGCTACCTCCTCTGCCCAGAGTCAGTGTGAGATGACCCCGCTGCACACATTACGCACATGTATCAGTCGTGATCGCATCCCTGCATACTACCCCAATAAACTGAAACCCCGGCCAATTCGTGCCCAGAATCAGGGGATGAGACAGGCGCGGGTTAACCGCTGCCTTTACTCTATGCGTTTTGCCTTTAAATTAAACAGTGGCACTATGGGATACTTGTGAATGTCACCATGCACACACTTTACCTCCACCTATTCCACCTCCAACAATGCCCCGGGGCGAACCAGACTTTGGTGGACCAGGGTCTGCGTACAGGTCGTCTACGGCCCTTGTGCAGCGACAAAGTGATCCTCCGCCAATGTTACAGCTGCGGTGAGGTCGGCGGGCCGATGGCAGCAAACCCAGTGGGCGGTGGCCTCGGGCAGCCCCTCCACGAATTGCTCGAGGACCACGAGTCCCAGGCTCAGCCACCTCGCCACCGCGTCCTCCAACTGTTTCAGCACCACTTGTAGCACAGGACCCTTCAGAGCAGAGACACACACACTAGCGTCAGATTTTGCGGATAGTGTTTTTATTGTGGCAACACAAACTGCAGTTTCAGCTACAGCTCAGGACGCAGCCACTCCTGCCTCGTTGCCACACACCTCCCCACTGCCTGGTAGTCACTGTTTTGAAAGAGCAGACACACTAATCAGCTGGCCAGGCACACCTGTTCACCACGCACCTCCATACCGCCCCCC
>VURO01021703.1:25199-36938 GCA_015108175.1 Pelvicachromis taeniatus
GAGCTTGTTGTGTCACTCCTCCTCTGCAGCAGGCCAGAGACCACACCTCCGCCACACAGGATTTATGAAATTTAATGGAGTTAGAAGTTAGCAGCTCACTAGTTTCCATCTCAACGTAATGTACCCTGTTCTGACTGAGGGATTTCTGAAAAAAAAAACAATCAAATGCTATGCTCTCCTAGCACTTCTGACATAAATAAAGACAGAAAACTGTTTGTAGGGTTACTGAAGTTAGGCTAGCTGGAATGTAATGATTGCTAGTGACACAGCTATGTTAGCATCATATAAACAGCTGGAGGATGAACGCTAACCTTTTCCTACTCAATGAAAGTTAACGTGTGGGTGATGGTTCGGGACAAATGCAGTTGAATGGCAGGATGCTGTAAACAGACCAAACGTCAGTCAGGAGAACAACTGAGATAATCCATCCACAATACAAGGTTAATAATTAATATACTGCTGCATGGGCTGGGCTGTAGATACATCGTAAAGTTTTAAAAACTGAGCATTAAAATGAACAGTGGTAATAAAAACCACGAGAGGCTGACAGTGATCACGGCCTTTTTCTTGGGGCTTGTTTAGATTAAACAGAACTAGATACAAAGCATTAAAACATATTAAAACCACAACAGCTTTTATAAACACAGAGTAGTTTGGACCCGGACGCAGGGTTCATACATCATCACTTAAAGACCGGATAGAAATCACCAACATGTGTGGGCACAGGAAGACTTTCTGAAATTATGGTCTGTAAACACAGTTTGCCATGCAGGTTAACGCTTTTTGGAAAACATTGATATTGCATTCTCTGATCTAAGGAGGACAGGGAGAGGTTTGTTATCAGCACTCAGTTCAAAAGCCTACACCTCTGATTGTACGGGGGTTCTTTGGTGCCCATGGAATTACCAGCTTGCACATCTGGAGAGGCGCCTTCAGTGTTGCAAGATACCTACAAATTATAGAGTAACATCCAATATAGATGACACTTTTTTCAAGGAAGCCTTGCATATTTCAGCAAAACAATGCTAAACTGCATACTGCAACTATTACAACAACATGGCTTTGTAGCAGGAGAGTCAGAGTGCTCAATTGGCTGCCTGCAGTCCAGACCTTTCACCAACAAAAAAATTTGGCACATCATGAAACAAAAAATATGTAATGCAACAAAGATGCTTAAATGCTGTGTATGGCTTTTAGAGCTAACCAGTCCAAAAAGTCACGCACAGGAAAGTCAGTGGTAACATGAAAGGAAAAAAAATAAGGGAACACTGGATTTACTAATAGATAATGGGGGACTATATAATGAAGTAGGTGATTAAATAATGGGACACAAAAAGGGCAGGAAAGAACTGAGGCAAGAAGTAAAACTAACTCCAGTAAATAACAAGGAGGATGTCAAAATAAAACAGGAAGTCACTAAACCAAAACTTAATTTAATGGCAGCATCTTAACATGTGTCTGGAAGATCTACTTACTGCACTACTATCTCTGCTTCACCTCAGTATAAACTTATAATTACACTCCGCTCTTTATTAATAGTCTTATTGCTGCCTTGGGGTGTCTACACAACCCAAAAAAGCAGACGCAAACAGAGAAGCAGATTACTCTAAGCTTACAATCCCTATTTTATCAGTTCAACTATAAAGTAACTGAGCATGCTGCTTGGCGAGAAATTATTTTAGCATGAGACAGAGTTTATTACAAACATCAGCTTCTGAAAAAGACTTGCTTATTAGGGCAAAAAGGCAATTCCAAATTATTTATTAGCTCTTCTTCAGATTTATATGTAGAAGTGTGCTCATAATAAACTTAGACAAATGGAAGTGAGGTGTTTACTGGTTCCTTATCATTAATCATTAAAGCTTTGAAGTATGTTTTGATCATTTTGAAGACAAATTGAATAGACTGTTTACCGCTTGGCACAGTCTGGGGCCCTGACACACTGACCCAGAGGAGAGGGTATGAGAAGATGAGAGGGGACTGGTGATACGGAGGAGCCTATTGTGAAGTGAGAAGGTTTTGGTCGAGTCTACCAAGGTTACAAACAATGACTAGCCCAACACAACTATGCTCTGCAGCCACATAAAGCAAAGTCAAACTGTACAATGTGTTATTGTTATGTGTTAATCTAACAATCTTAATCTAACGACGACAGTACAATAATCAAGACATTGTTCAAATGTGTCTCTGTTACTGTGTCATGTGTATAAACCTGCTTTGGCTAATTTATAGGGACGTTTTTGTTTCTGTTTATTCTGCTTGCAGATATTTGGAAGAGTCAGAGGTTCTCAGAAGGGGAAGACAGAAAGACTACTTTTAGGGCTTTCTCTCAGTCCTCACAATGAAGCATACTGATTTGGGGGTTAATGGTCGGATTAGGATAGAGCTGGGGTTTGTTTATGTTTCTGTCTGTGGCTATGTGTGAGTTTCCACTACTTCAAAGACCTCCTGTGCCCCCTGAGGGGCTCATTGACACCATGCAGGTGTTTCCTTTGAGTAGACACACACTGTCAACATTTGGGTCAGGAGGCAAAACGTAACAAACTATAAATCCTGGAAGGATAGCTGTTTTGCAAAGAATAATAGTGCTCCTTCCGCCAGTCACTCGCGTTTTAGCTTAAAGCTATTAACATCCGCTTGAGTGAAATGCTAGGTGTGGTTCCTCCCAGTGTTTGGACCATGTGAAAACCCTTTAAGAGTTCATTGCTTCAGTTTTTTCACTTTCACAGCTTGTTGCTATGAGAAGGTCACACATGCACACATCTCTCTAACAGCTCCGCTAAGAACTACTCTAGTATCCAGTAGCCCCCGGTTAAAACATGTGAAATCCTTGAATCGGAGATTTGGTTTTTCAGTCTGAGACTTTTTTAGCGTTAAGATTTCCCTTTACAGGAGATTCTCTGTGAAGCACACAATAGCACTGACCTCTTTCACCTGCAGGGTGAGCAGCAACAGGGCATGTTGTCTGTCTGGTATAGATGGATGATTGCATGCCTGGCTGGTTTGTAGACTGTCTGCCCACCTCTGACTCACTCCCACTCTGTTCTAGTCTGTCTCTCTGACCATGAGCTTTCTGTCTCATGGTGCATTTGTTACATGGGATGGATAAAGGAGATGGTATCCTCATTAGTGTCAGAGGAAAGATAAATAGCTGCAATTTCTCAGTTCATCTTTTACATGGTGTTGAAAGTATCTAAGGAAAGATGTTTAAGCATTTATTTTCATATTCTTGTTATCAGAAGTCACTCAATGAGTTTGGTCCTTTTTTTCTAATACTTCCAAGTCAAACAATTGATGTAGTAAGGCTTCAGTTGGAACTAGTTGCTGGGAATTACTACTACCATTAAAGTCCAAATTAGTCAGCTTTTGACATAGTAGTGGCCGTCTGAGCTGGGCTACTAACACTGAGCCTGATGTCCATGTTCACAAGAAAGTATAATTAAGCCTAGTTCTCCAAAGAAAAAGAAAAGACTAAAAATATTTGCCCTAAATGTTAAAAGAAGCAACCTGGGTAAATAGTCTTCTCAAAGTAAGAGTCATAAAACAAAAAGTCACATTTTAGATAAGTAACTTAATGGTCTGCATAATGTGGAGAGTCAGAAAAATCATTAAGACTCACAGTAGGATTTTAAAAGCACGTTAGGCCGAAGGGGTCAAAACATTTTGTCTCATCAGTGTACAGTGTATCTCTCTCCGGTGCTCACTATTTCACAGCTTTGCAGCAGGTCCTGACAGTTTACTATAATTATTTGTTTCATACGGTTTCATTTTACTACAGAAATTGTCTAGCAATTATTCAGAGGATTTGTACTTGACCAAAAGCTTAACCCCTCAGACACTAACCCACACGAGCCTGGTTTATGGAAAACAGTTATAGCTGGTAGTGCTATACTAAAACCCAAAGCCTTGACTGTGTAAACTGAGAAAAACAACTCCAACTGTGCCACATAAATTCTGTACATTTCTTCTTTTTTTTTTAAAACCTGTATAGACCTCAGTAACGTAAAACATATATACACAGCTGACAGTGTATATTTAGCACCTGTGTGTCTTTGTGCAAGCTATTAAAAACACTGTTTTGTTAACTAAATGAGCCTTGGTATGATGCAATACTCCCTTAGCAGCAAAGTCAGTTTATTTTCTAACGTTCAAGTTCAACACTGAAACAAGAACAACATGACACATGATTTTGATAGGTCTGTTTATAAGACCTATAACAATTCCCCAATAATATTCCTAGAGAAACTGGTATTCAAAGGCCTGAAATCCAGTTTGTAAATCAAGTAGCCAGGAGCAACAGTACAACGGAATCACCGTCTGGTCAATTTTGTGTAATTAAACCGTCAGGACCGTATTACTGGATTCTTACTGGAATACTGGAAAAGAAATAGGTGAAAATATTTTTGAAATACTCTGTATATAAGTGAATTTCAACAAATTTGCTGCAGCTTGGAATATATGAACTTGTAAAGCTAAAGCTTTTCAAACTGCTTGGACATAAAGATGCCGAGCAGATTGAATCTAAAAGCAGAGATACTGAATCCCTGGATAAGATTCCCAAAGTGCTTCTAGTTAATCTACCGCTGCATTCCCACTCTGACTGCAACCCCAAGTTTACAATCCAAAATGGCAGCAGTGAACGTAATCAATAGTAAACCTGCAAAACTTTTAAAAACGTTTAACCTGTTGTTAAGCTTTGATCACTTACTGCAGTGTTTACCCGCAGTGTCTTATGTATCATGTTCTCTTACAGCAAGTAAAGAATTAAAAACAAAAGACCATTTTGACTTTATCAGGATTTATTATTCTGATCAGTTGCACTTGCCTGAGAACATATGTATATCTTATAATAGTGAAGTGAGAAAGAGAGGAAGAGGCAGGGGAAAAGTTTAGATGGAGAGACGACTTATAAACAGTGACACATAAAAATATTGAGATGAAGACAAAGCCATGAACAGCAAGTCACTGTGGTTTGCCTATAAAGAGAAAATGACTTCACAATCCTCTCTTGCGCTTTTGCAGTGACTGAGCCATGTGTGCAGAGAGAGACAGAACATGAAGCCAGGAACTACTTGTCCTGCTGTGAAGGTTATTGTGTGCTCCAGAGTTTCCATATGTTCGTCACTACTGACAACATGCGATAGATCCTGACGGATATTTTCTCAGAAAGAAAGTGTGTGTTTGTGTGTTTCCATTGGTGATTGCAAGCACAAGTATTACCCACTTGTCTAAAAAGTGTATCGTTTTCATATCATAATGTACCAGAGATAGACGGTGCATGCGTAAAAGCCAATGCATTCTCAATGAATATAAGCTACAGAGTAGTTGTAGCCATTCTCCTAATTAAACAAGCCACTTTTTCAAAATTTGACCATATATCCACAAGAATTGTTACACACCTTTCTGTTTCCTGTTCCTGTGTTACCTAGACTTGTGACTTTCTTTGGGTAAATTATAAAACACACCTGTAGACATACATTATATAACAATAAAAATTGCAAAGATGTCGGGATGCATGTTTGCAAGAACCAGAGCACGCTTCCTGTCTCAGACCTGCAACTTTTGCTTATTAGGAATAATCACGTTTTTTAACTGTACTCCAGTTGTTATGTACACTTACAGCAAATGCCACTGAGCAGGTTTTATAACTGTAATAATTATATATCTAAAAAAAAAGACACTAAGAAAGTTCAGTGTTGGCAATACCATAATAATTACCACAAGACTTTAGAAAAATCAAATCAATTACCAAAAGTGAAAAGGAAGCTTTTGTGTTATTACTCAAAATAATTTTTTTATTTATTAACTACCATCCCACTGGACTGCTTACCATCCACTGTAAATTTTTGTTTCTTTATATGTGATTGTATGACAAACATTAAAATATCTTTGAATGTCTAACCAGATAGATCCCATGTGGTTTCCATTAGAACAAAACGTGCCTCTGCAGGGGGCACCTAGCAAAAGTAGTGCAAACAGTCGTAGCTGCAGTAATTACAACACTGCACTGTCAGTCAAAAGCTTTGCTTCTGTGAAGTCAAAGGACACGCAGACTCACTTTATATTAATATCCCAAGTAAAGCACGGGGAAGGAGGCCGGAGAACAGAGTGCAAAGAGTGTGGAAAGATGGGGCTTTTAAAAAAAAAGAAAGAGGGAGTGCAGTTCCTCGAGGGTACAATGAGCATACCCAATGGCTGGAGATGATTAAGTGATTTTGAATTTTATAATATGCACTGTTTTTTTACTCTGGGAAAACTCTGGGAGAGACAGGGTCAGCGCAGAGCAAACTATTTACCTTAATCAGTCCTGATCTACTGGCATTGAGGGTTTTTAGTTTCATATGAGTAACTCTGTCTACAACAACTGCCAGCTCACAGCCCTGCTCCAAACTGTGTCATAGTGCAGCTATGTATGTGGCACAGTGTAAACACCAACGGTCTAATTTAAAATAATAATTCTCAAACATCACCATGCAGAGTGGGCAGCATTTTGATGACAAGTTATGTCTTTTTATACAACAGAAATATGATGCAGCACAAGTCATCTGTGAATGTTTCAGTCCTAAAACAGCAGATGCTGTAGATTAAAATATAATTCGCCTCTGTCGAAATGCTGCATATTCAAAAAATCAAATCTGTTATCACCTCACAACTGCAGGTAACATGATCTCAAATCTGGCTGCACTACACTCATACAAACTCGAATGAAACTTGTGAATTTCACCAACATGATCTGAACCTGAAGGCTGTTTCACACTAAAATGCATGAGCTTTTCATTTTATGTAAGAAATATAATAGAGGGAAAGTGGAAGCTTAAATGACCGTATAAAGTTCATGGAAGTAGCGTACATCAAAGGGTAAAAGTAAAACTTTTATAACATATGTGGATAAAAAAAACTCGCCTACTTTAGCAGGTTCTTCATATTGTGTCAGGCTTAGACTTTCTCCTTCTGATGATTCAGGATTACAGGATTAACTAAAGAGGTGCAGTTTTAATTTTGAAACTAAGAAAGTTACTTTTGCAGCCAGGGTTAGGGTAGGTGTTTCCCTTTCAGAGAGCAACATTTGGAAAGAAAAGTATTCAAATGGACCACAAAATGTGTTTGTGTTAGCAAACATGCAGCTTACTGTGTTATTTATTGTACAAGAACACTCTTAATGTGACTCAGATATGGAATGTGTTCAAAATAATATTGCAATGCTACAATTTGTTGTTGAGATGTCACTGACTGTAATTTTTGATTTAGTGCAGAATTGCTGCACTAAAGTGGCTGTGAGTTAGATTCATTAGTTTGACTTTAATACATTGTTGCAGTTTTACAAGTCGTAGAGAAAAAATCTACAGTGTAGGTTATGACATAGATTAAGGTCAGGTGTTAAAAGTGTGATTTGGCAAGTGCACTATGCAGAATCTCTGACAAGCTGTACATAAACAATTTGAGTGTTTGGTGATGTTTGTCAAACTGCATGAAAAGTTACTTTTGAAATTATCTAGCACTTAAAAAAACATTGCTAGCATATTTTGATTGCATTCGCTCCATTTTGGTAGTGCTAGCTAGATTCTGGGGGGATTTAGCTAGTGCAATAGCTATTCTGTGGGATGTCATTATTTTCTCATTACTCAGCAACTCCAGGCAGCAGCGCAAAAAATTTAGTCATTCTTATTAATTAACCTGCCTATCATATTTAATTCCTTATATTCCAAGTGGACCAGAATATTATGCCCAATTGTTCACTTTAGCCCCTGGTTATGGTTACAGTGCATGGGGTTTGCAGTAATGGCATACATCTGTTGTTGTGATTTGGTGCTCTATAAATAAAGTTGAATTGAATTAAATTGAATGGAACATTTCCTGTTGCTGTACAGCACCAACTCTGTTAAATTCAGTGGAAATGTGTTCACCTGTGTCTCGTATTTGACTCATTCTACAGTTAACTTTGACAGCACCCTCGCTGTGTTATTTGGATTGGCAGATTAATCGATCTCTCACTGGGCCTGCTTGTTTTTGACTCACTGCCCTTGGTAGTAAGAAATTATGAAGTAATCAGTCACAACAACTTGCCTGTTTGTTAAATTCTGTGGAAAGGTTTTCATCTGTATCCTGTATTTAAGTCATCCTACAGTAAACTTTGACAGCATGTTGTGTTATTTGAATTGGCAGATTACTCAATCCCTCATTGGGTCTGCAAGTTTTTGACCCACAGCCTTTGGTACAATATTGTTCATTATTGAACTGGCTGTGTCTCTGTGTTTATGAAGGAGTGCACTGTAAGGAGATCACCCTTTATACTTCCATTCCTGCTAATTTGCCATGCAACTTACGGCAATTTTGCCCCAATTCTCCCACCTTCCTTTACACTGTAAGTTATAAGTTTATCTATAACTTCAGTTCTTATATCTGAACAGATATTATCACTCTAGTCTGGAAATCTAGGGGGGTTTGTGAGTAAGCTCATAACTTTAAAGAGCAAGAATGGAAAAGAACAGCGTATTCAGGTTTTCTTTTCTGATTAACAGAAAATAAACATGGCTCAGTTTTTGTCTGTATTCATATTCACATGAGAACTTACATTTCTTTGTGAATGTCTGTGTGAGGATAGTGTGTGTTGTCAATTACAAGTGTCTTCACCAAAGAGCAAATCAAACGGCTTTGGGTTTTCTGTTGTGTATTTTATAAGAACAGAGTGACACCAACAGACCAGCATGTAGAACAATACAAACCACTGAATAGACAATTGGATATTGTTATTTGTAAATGTAGAAATCTGTAGTAATACAGTAATTGGTCAGCAGATATCTGAGAATTGTGCAAATCCCACATATTTTAAATAAGCTGGCAATCTGCATTGGCTTTGCTCCCCCACTAAGAGTTTAAGTGTCATTTTTGGTGTTGTCTGTCATCAGAATTACACAAAGTAAGCCAGCCTCCAAGGATCATGGGCAAAAAAAAATAAACATTCAGTTTTGGAGCATATCCATGTCACTTTCTTTAAAACTGTTAAACAGGGCACTGGCATTGGCACTGGTAGAGGACATGCTCTATAAGTATTTGTCGCCTTCAATATGTTTGCTTTAGAGCTTTCCACAACCAAAAGCATGTGTAAACACACAAAAATAGACACAATGTTTAACAAATGGTACACAAAAGCTTGGACACTTTTGTTCTGTTTGTTTTAACATTAGCTCTGTCACACAATGGCTCTTTTTAACACCAGGACAGTTTTACATAACAAACAGACTCATTACCTGTGGATCAATTTTGAAAACTTTTCAAATTAAACACATCTGCTGATTTCAGTGATACTGTGTTTATGCTCTCATAAATCGCACAGTATGTTGCAAAAGAGATCCAAACTGCACAAAATAGATTGACTGCACAGCTCTCCGTGGAGTTTGGAGGAAGAAAAAAAAGTCACCAAGATGTTTTTCATCTTTGTGATTTTAATGATGCAAGATGTGTGATTTAGGAGCCCTGCAGTAGTGGAAAGCCCCAGAATATAATACACTTTGATGGCTAACTGCTGATGTTTGTCTCTAGTTTATCTGGTTGTCCTATGACCTTTTGGGGCAGTGTTTGTCTGTGTGTTGTGAAATCAGTGATTTGGGTTTCTTGGTTTGAAATCGTCTTCCTTTCCTTGTAATATCCTCAACTGCAGAAAAAGTTTTAATGATGCCATGAGGGTTTATCTTTTCTCTAAATGACAATAAGAGAAACAAAAGAATAAATAATAAGGCATGCCAGCAGCAATCATACAGACTTAGAAGACCAATTAGCAAACCCTGCCAACCTGTGAAAATATATTCCCTGATCAGGTTGCAAAGATGCTGTTGCACCAAAAACCTATTAGTAGTAAAACTTCAAAAAGTACAAATCAACAGAGAAACAGAGATTGTTTGCCTTCAAAGTAAAAATTAGAAAACACATTTCAAAAGGCACACATTTTTTACTTTGACAGCAACTAGTCTGTTTCTAGCTTACCTTGCACTCTTGATAGTTTCACAGATGCTTACAGAGTAGTTTATTGCTTACAATAACTTAATAACAATAACTACAATTATTGTAGTTTATGCTTACAAATATTTGCAGATAAGATGGCACCTTTGGTACAAACTTCTAGCAACCACGAATATCAAGCTTTCAGTGCAGCACCACATAAACCAAATATACTTGTGACCAATTTCATGTAGCAAAAAGCAACCAACCACTCACCAACTGGTTGGGGGAATGAGATTTCTCCCAGGCAACTAGTTTTTATGGGTTACCGACCAGTCTTCACAGCAACCTTCACAGTCGCTCAGGGAATACTCCTTTTGGTTGCCATGCAGTTGCCAAATAAACAAAGATACAGATGCCTTCATTGTCACTGTACTTAGGCATTAAACAGCAAAACTGGCATGTCCAGTCCTGTGTTATTTGGGCCTTAGGAAGACCACAATGTTTTAGAATAAGTATTAATAACAAACTCATAATTCAAATATTTCTATGGTAAGGAGTTATAGGGCATACCAATCTAGTGTATTAGTAAGCCATTATGCTGACATTTTCCAGTTAAAGCAGATAAATCCTGTTAGTTTTATAATTAGATTTGGACTGTGGATCTTCCGTTATTTAAAGTGTGTACCATTTCATGAAGCAGTGACTTGCACTAGAGGAAGGGTGAGAGAACCATCAACGTGTAATACTTTCTTCTTTTTGGCTGTCAAGGTGACTTATTTAAAAGCAGGACTCAAGATACAGGGTTATAAGTGAAATGACAGTGCCTTTATCTACAGTGACTTTATAACACCGTTCAGAAAGGCCAAAATCAGTCCAGTCTCTGCATGTTTCCACAGTATCCAGACAGTATCCAATTCTCTCCCAAAGCTACATAAATGTCACCTCACCACTCCATATCAGATAATCTCCAAGCAAACTTAGGCACAAGGACAGGCAGGTAAGAACGTCTTTGCAAACAGGAAAACACAACAGCAAGCTTTAGAGCCAGCCTTTACTGTCTCCATAGCAACGATTCAGCAAAGACTGATTCTCTGCTGCTTCCTCATGAAGCTGCCCAAGATGATCATGGTCATCAGGAGCAGGTGTGTGATTAGCACCAGGTGTGTGAGCCAGAAGGCAGCCAGGTCTGAAGCATGCACATTAACAAGTGCACACAGACACACACACAGAGAAACCTGGAAATGGGAGAGTGGAGACATAGGTCCAAAAGAAAGCTAAAGTAGTGATGCTTCAAGTTACAGACAACTCCAGGCAAGGAGACCCATCCATCCATCCATCCATTTTCTTCCGCTTATCCGGGGCCGGGTCGCGGGGGCAGCAGCCCAAGCAGAGAAGCCCAGACCTCCCTCTCCCCAGCCACCCCCTCCAGCTCATCCGGGTGAACACCAAGGCGTTCCCAGGCCAGCCGAGAGATATAATCCCTCCAGCGTGTCCTGGGTCTGCCCCGGGGCCTCCTCCCGGTGGGAGGCAAGGAGACAATGTCATTAAAACATATTGGAACTGTTTTAAATAAATCATAATGAATTTGGTTATAAGTGAACGATCTCTTGTAGTGAAATTTAAAGGATGTAACACGGGTCTGCTGTTGTTGTAATAATGGAGATTTTAGGACCACAGTCTTTACACTACTTGTCACAGATTTATACAGGTCTATGTGGTTTTCACTAACCTAAGAGTTCATAAATATGAGCTGAAGTGGCTTTACAATCTACTTTTTAAAGAAGCACACAGCTATATATA
>VURO01021703.1:36958-55591 GCA_015108175.1 Pelvicachromis taeniatus
CATATGTATATATATATATATATATATATATATATATAGAGAGAGAGAGAGAGAGAGAGAGAGAGAGAGAGAGAGAGAGAGAGAGAGAGAGAGAGAGAGATTTTTCTCTACTCTCTGCTTCTCTGCTCTTCCTTTGTGAACCCCTCATGTTCTCTTCCCAGAAACATATTAAACAATACCACAAACTGCTACACAACAATACTCTATTGTGACAACACACCACATGTAACGCAGGTTGCAGTTTTGAAAAGGTTTAAGCACTGTATGCCCTAGCATGGAGATTGACATAGTATAAGCAAACTGACACTTGGAAGACAATAGTTTAGCTGACGACTGGTAGTGACAGGGTTTTTAAAAAAATATATATACTTTTCTTAACTTTGGGTGGGAAAATACACCAAGATAATGCAGGTGGAAATCAATTACAGTGTCATCATTTTAAAGGGCACTGACATGTGACCACACCTAGTTCAGTGTTGGCCTACAGGTGTTTCCCATCAGCTGTTGAAGGAAAAACACCCGGTGCATGACATCATTGAGGTTTCCACCCACAGCAGATTTGTTATGGTCTGTCGTTTTGTAGTGAAATGTTCCTGAACACATAAAGGAGAGAGCAGTTTAGGCAGACCTCTCTCTAAAACCTTTTTTGTATCTTCCTCATAGAATATGGCTCAAAATGATTTTTTTTGCAAGGCATTAATCTTCTTTAAACCTTAACTCACAGCAAAGAAGTCCGATAAGCTCACTCATCCAAGCTTTAGCATACAAATATAGTGCATTAAAGTGGTTAGATGACAAAGTAAAATTTACTGGACTAAATAAAGGCCCCAATTCTGAGAAAGACTACAATGATAATATGTGTAAAAATATCAAAACTTCCAGACCTCTGACCACTAATCCTGCGTCACAAGTTGTCCGATAAGCGGTCCATTCATGGCAGTAGCTTATCAGTGATACAAGCCAGACCTGGTGAGTAATGAAGAAAATGAAAATATAAACCACATACTCTAAACAACAGAGAAACCTGTGATTTCTGGGTAAGAAAACATCAGAACTTGCATATTTTAAACAGACAATATAATAACTTCAAATTTGATGTGAAGTTTGGTGGGGGGCATGAAACAGAACATTTACGTTTTCTACAGCCAGGAAAAGAGAAAGGGCAGAATCAGATTAAATGCACAAGCAGCAGAAGAATCAAAGCTTTGACAATAGTACAGTGTGGTTTGTTGTTTTAAGGATTGGCATCCTTTGCTTTGTCACTCCAGTCTCCATCAGAGAGAAGCCAAAAGCTGTACTGAATACACATATGGAAGTGCTACATTCTCCCTGTGTGTTTATGTTGCTCAACATCTGTTGAGAGTAACTACACTGACCACAAATCTCTGTGCCAAAATAATGGTTAAGTATTAGCATAGAGATAAAAGCATAAAAATCGTCTCCTTTCTCTTAGGCTTTATGCAGTTATTTGGCACATATGAGGTGTTACACCTGATTAACTCAAGACAAAAACATGAAAGATTAAAGATGGGAGCAAAGGCGCCCACACTAAACACTAAACTAAAACACCACTTAAATAATTTACCATGTCTATATAGCTCTGTGGCTCCATATGGTTTTTCCCCTCATGCACTATAAAAGTGTGCAAATATACATATGGATGGACACTGAGTAATACTGGAAGAGCATATGGAAGAAGGACACAACACATAACAGCAATGCTCAGTGGCTACTGGATCTAAGAGCAGAACCACCCCGAACAGGGTGGTTGCTGTTTGGGGTGACAAACAGGGTCCAGTTCTTAAAAGGTTCTTAAAAGATGCAGGAAACAGGATAAAGAACTCTATGTATCACCAATGGAGGCTGAAGAACTTTGAACCTGCTGCTCGTCTGTCGTTGTAACTGAATTGATGCAGGACAGACATGAATTCTGAAGCACTTAACAATTAAAATTGAAGCTCTGTGCACCAGTAATCACTTCAAATCCTCAAGAATAAATGACACAGTATGTGAGAGAAATGGGGGTTTCCATTGTTCTGGTATCTGTGACTGTGTCTCTAAAGAGTGCACATCATTCAGACTTTCTCATGTGACTTGTAGCGCTGTTGTTTGATGACTCTTATAATCAAGCATCAAAGAGAATGCAGCTCCCTAAATTCCAAAAGCTCCACTAAAAGCTTAGTCCTCACTCTTGGCTGCCAAAAGACTTGTGAATCACCACACAAACTATACTGTATGAGTTATGATTTAAACCTGATGGTATGACTACAGCAGTCTGTAAATCATAAATGCAGCTAAGATGAAAAACAAGCCAACAAAGTGATTAACCTTATGTATAGTTGTCTTAGCTCAAGTGCAAAGTGGTGTTTTTAAATTAAATTAAATGTTTGATTCTAGCATGGCTACATTCTCTCAGTGACAATGCCAACATTATGATAATGACCAGGTGTTAGTCAGAGCCATAATGTAGAACCTGTTCACTTCCTGTTACACCCAGTCAACAAAAAGTGGTTGCAGTTCCCCTAGAGGGTGCTGGATGAATGTTCTCAAGAAGTGGGGCCACCATTCTTTCAGCACTACAATATGTCGCATGCACATTTCATGACAAAGAAGTTCAGAGAGTTGGTGCTGTGCTATTTTTAAAAAGCCAGGGTTCAGCAAAGTGAATACAGTTCACACTAAAATTTGAAGAACAACAATAGATCGTATGGATGTGCTGTGTTTTACATCACTTTATCTCTTTTCTTAGTCCAACAGCAATGCTGACTTTACACTTTCTAAATACCAGATGCTAACAAGATTCTTTTAACAATCAACATGACTCCAGAGCATTGTCATGTTTGCAGACCTAGTCCAATGCTATTACACTGACGACAGGATCATTCTCACACACACAAAAACAAAGTACATCACATGGATTTACCGTATAGCTTCCATTAGTAGCCTGTCTCTTTTAAACGCCGGTTTCTAATAAACGCCGGTTCGAAAACATGTCACGACAAATAGACGCTGGTCTCCAATAGTAGCCGGGCGACCTTTGACCTAGAAGTCCCTCTGCGCTGTCTTCTTCTTTTTCTTTTTAAATTTTATTGACGGTTGGCAAACAACTGAATGGTGCATTACCGCCACCAACTGGCATACCTTTTTTGGCATACCACCAACTGGCATACCAGTTTTCTGGTCTTTTACTTCCTCTTGAGGAGAGTCGGGCAGAGAGAAGTTTCGGGGAGGACCACTCGTGCACTGGGCTTCCACAGACAAGGAGACACTCTGGAGCAAAGGAGGAGCACAATTGGGAACTGCTTTATTTGTGAACTGTTGGAATAAGTTTTGGAGCACTGTAAGTAAACGCACGTCTTTTCACCTCAGTCTAAAAACCGTGCCTGGGTCCTCTTTCCCACTCACTTCCGCGACAAGTCTGTCTGAGAAGGGAATAAGAGCCGGTCTCCAATAACCGCCGGCCTCTTTTAAACGCCGGGCTGGCCATATAATTTTTTTAATAAACGCCCGGGCTACAATTGGAAGATATACGGTATTTGACTTTTTCAACATATTTCAACATGGAAACATATGACCATCATCTCTGAAGCAGTGTTTATGAATATACTTAAACAAATTAGATCAAATTCACTTTTTTGTCCATTTTTGTCATTTGAATAGATAATCAAAGAACAAAGTGTCAACACATGCCTCTGAGCTGTTTACCCTGAGTTATTTAAACATGTGACACATAGGATCTGGTGTACCCATTACTACCAGAAGCACTTCCCACATGAATCCTGCATGAACTGTGATAAATGGTGATAGAAATGTTGCGGTCTGACACTGGGAAGCCTGTATTCCTCTCCAACATCTGAGTCACATCAAATACTGGAAGACAACATGAAGCCATCTGTCCAAAGGTAGAAGATGCATAACCCCTCAGCATGATAACAATCCTTTAGCACACAAGCTAATCCACCAATGAACAGAAGACAAAATAGAGTCAAAACTCTGATGCAAGTGAGAACCACCTTTACCCACGGGTGGTGTTTTATAGACAATCAAATGTTTACTTCTCCAAGAAACCAAAAATGTTCCCACAACTGCATGAAATTACTCATTTTTCTTTTTTTTTTTAATATCTTTCAGACACCCAAATTAGCATTGCAAAATGCACCTATGAAAAGTGGCCAACTTTCTCTCTGTGTTTACCCAGCTCCAAAGTGATAAAAAGGATCCAAATCCAGAGCTGCTGTGTGCCAGTTAATCTTCTGATTGAGTTAACAGGTGGACTGAAGTTACGCTGCACCTCTAAAATTTTTCTCTGGTGTGCTGTCGAGGTGCCATCTGTCATTAAGACGAGTGTGCTGTCATCAATACCACAGAGATTTAACAAGTACGGCTTTACTGTCACTGTTAGCTGAACCATTTTATTGCTGCACCACCCTGACTCGGTCTCATCCAAACCCAGAACACCTTGTGAAAGAGTTTCTGAAAACATCGATGAATAAATGCTCTGCTGTTTATGTTGGCAGAGAATAGACGACCACTCGTAGGTAACAATGTGAAAGCACCTTTTCCTTATTTGGCTAAGAGACGGGACACATTCTTTAATTCTATTAGTGTAACTATGAAATCTGTTTTCATATGCGCATACTCTCTTCTCTCACCCTCACTTTACCTCCTGCTGTCTCTGATTTGCCTCACACTTATTCACTCCACCCTTCTCTCTAAGCGAACTACAGTATATACACAGTGTGGTTACATAAAGCCCATTAGCTATCAAACAGTATGGAACCAGTGTGAGTCCTTGCATTGTACTCAGTACTCTGTGGGCCTAGTTGCGTATGTAATTGTAATTGCACAAATTCATCATCATTAGGTAATCACAGGAGAACACTCCACTGTGGTCTGAATAGACATTAAGAGGAGCAGCTCAGAGAAATGTATTCTTGTGAAACTTTGTATGTTCTAATCTAATCACACGATGTGATAGAACATGACAGGTCTTTATTTAGTTTAATCTATTTGTACACTTCTAGTTCATGTGTCTAATCATTAAAATGACAAAAAAGTAGAAAAAAAAACAGTAAATATCTGTGGGGACGTTGATCATGTATGTATGTATATTACATGCAGTAAAACAATTTCTCTTTGTTTTGGGGGGACACAATTACAAGATCTGCTTCCATGAATTTTAACCAAAAGCAGACCCTTCATAACCTTTAATGCAAATTTGATTAAACAACCAGTTGATAGATTGTGGCTGCAATAAAATCAGTGAAAGAGACACTTTTGTCTCAATTCCACACAGTGAGGAAATACTTGGCTGACAGAAACTGCAAGAGTAATCCACAGCAGAGTGCCAATGCATTTTCTGTGCCAGAGCAGCTCATACAAGTGTGTAAACACAGACTGAAAGCAGAAATTGATTAAAAATCTGAATCAAGTAATTATCATGAAATTAAGAAACCAGAGTGGTCTTCTTGAGGTTTTGCAGACACATGACTACTAACAACATATCATTAACTTGTTGGACATTTTGGATATGTGACAATGAGGATCAACAGAATAAGACCCCAGACCCACAGGCTTAGAGACTGATCAGGGATTCCATTTTTACCTCGCAACCCACCTACCATCAAGGAAAAATATGAGTTCCTGAACCAGTTTTTGAAAACACTGATGAAATCACAATCACGAGGTTGGCAAAAACCACTAACATGTTGCTGCAGTCACCCAGAGTTTGCATAGAAGTGACATACTAGTCTACCTACACTGTCCAGCTACTCTCCTAGCTGTAGTGAAAGTGCAAAGTACAACACAAATCAGACACAAACATTTGCAAAGTAAAAGTTGGCTACAACACTGAGGCACAACATTTCCATTTCCAGTTGATGTTGCAATTTTTTGAGTTTTGCTACCAATCGGCTGGTCATTAGCAAGTATTTGTCTTGTGCTATTGGCTTGAAGTTGTCCTCTAGTGTTGTATTACAACCCATAACAACAATGCTCAGTGGCTAGTGTGTGTGTATATGTAAGGGCACATGTATGTAAATTGTCGGGGGCTGCCATGTAGTGCCTCAAGTGGCCGGTCTGAGTAAGGCAAGAGAAAATCTAGAAGCAGACGGAGAACCCGTGCAGACGTTCTAGTGTGTGTGTATGTGTGAAGTCGGGAAGAGGAGAAGTATGGGCTCAAATTGTGGTCATAAATATTTTGTACTTGTAAATCAAATGCGTAGTTGTGAACTGAGGTTTGTAATCTTGTAAACCAAAATATCTCAAAATTTTATGTTTGTGCATCCATAGATGAGAATTTGTGTGTGTGTAAAAAAAGATTTTTAGTTGCAATTGTTTTTTTAAGGTTACAGATCTGGTTACAGATACAAAGCAAAAAACTACATGTAAAACTCTGCGCTCAATTTCCCTGGCTGTGTATGAGTTTCAACTCTCAAGTACAAATTTTCACCTAATTTTTCTTCCTTTCAGCTGATTGGTCAATGTCATGTCAATCACAAATTAAACAATCCAATCAGAAACAGATGGGTTTGGCTGTCGGAGGGGTGCTTTAATGAGCTTCAGATCGTCCAGGTCACTGTGCCACCCCTCCTCTGCAGCAGGCCAGAGACCACACCTCTGCCACACATCCCCACCACCCGACTGAGGGCCCACACCTGGCCAAACGTACCCCCACCCCCCGCAAGCAGGAGAGGAAATCAGTCACGACCATCCTCGTACCTGGCCAGTGGACCAGGTACGAGTCCACTGGCTTGTACCTGGTTGCAGCCTTTTTTGCCGCCTTTTTGAACTTAAAAGGCTGCAAAGCCAGATACCAACTGGTGATCCAGGAGTTGGCATTCTTCATGCAGTGGAGCCACTGCAGCAGGGCATGGTCTTAGCAGAGGGTGAATGGGCATCCCAGGAGGTAGTAATGAAGGGAGTCAACCGCCCACCGGATCAACAGTGCTGTTCTGGGTTTCTCGGACCATTAGCTTCTGGCTGATGTATATAACCAGTCGGTTGACTCCCCCTACCTGCTGGGACAAAACGGCCCCCAGCCCTCTGTTCGAGGTATCTCTCTGCAGGAGAAAAGGGAGGGAGAAGTTAGGTGTGTACAGCTGCGGCTCCCCATAGAGAGCCTGTTTTACTCACACAATCACCGCCTGGCACTGCCCCGTCCACTGGACCAGATCTGGAGCAGTCTTTCGGTTGAGATCGGTCAAGAGGCTGATCTGGCCTGGCCAGCCCCAGGAACTGCCTCACCTCCTTTTTGGTCTTGGTCGCCCCCCAAGTGGTACCCCAAATACTGTACCTCCCTCCGTCCAACTGGACACTTCTTTGGGTTGTCTGTAAGCCCCGCCTGCCTTAGGGACTCCAGGACCACGGCCTCATAGGCAACGTCGCCCACCCGCCATGTGACCACGAAGGGCTCTTGCCACTTGGCGAGTAGTTTGGAGTTGGAAGAAGGAAGTTAAATGGTAAATGGACTGATTCTTATATAGCGTTTTTCTACTCTCCCGGAGTACTCAAAGCGCTCTATACAACAACCACATTCACCCAATTGCACCCATTCATACAAACGCTCTAAACTAATACATTCATACTCCGACGGATGCATCGGAGAGCAACTTGGGTTAGGTTTTAATATCTTGCCCAAGGATATTTGGCATGCAGACTAGGGGAGCCAGGAATCGAACTACTAACCACTAACCTTCCGATCAGTAGCTGACCGGCTCTACCACCTGAGCTACAGCCACCCCAAGTAATGCAAGCACTTTATCCCCTGTGCCTAACCCCTCTGTTGTACAGGCTTTGCTGATGCTGCTGAGCATGGAGCAAATTCTATCATGACAACCTCCCCAAAGTGTGTAGCTTTGCTCTGAGGTCCAGCACGTACTGAATTTAATTTTTTGTTGGGCTCGGACCTTCCTCCCAATTTTCTTTAATAAGGTTGAGGACCCCCCGCGGCTTCCTGCCGTAAAGTAATTGCCTGGGGCACCTCCCGCACCGCAAACAACAGAGGGTATAACCAGAGATCCTAATTGCGTTCATCCTCATGAATGAACTGAATCATGAATTATTATAATATGAATTATGGACTTCAAAGTCACATTCAGCCGCTCCACCAGCCCATCAGTCTGAGGGTGGTAGACGCTGGTCGGAACAGATTTAATGCCCAGTAATTTGTACAGCTCTTTGAATCTGTGAGACATGAACGACGTGCCCTGCCATGGGGTCACAATGAGCTGCCCGGATAATCATTTCCCGTCAGCTCTGTGGCACTAACAACTGGGTGTGTATTTCATTAGTATGAGTGTTGTGACTCACTCAATACATCCACCCCCTCCCCAGAGTCAGTGTCGGACAACCCCGCATCACCACTGAGCACCGCGCAGACACAATTTGGACCTAAAATCAGGGGATTCGACAGGCTAACCACAGCCTTTACTCTGCGTTTTGCCCTGGAATTTTAGTAGCAGCTGTATTATGGGATACCTGTGAACATCCCAGTGCACATTTTACCTCCACCCACTCTGCCTCCAACAATACCCAGGGGTGAACCAAGGTTTCGTGGACCAGGGACTGTGTCCACCAGGCATGGCGTATACATCCTCGACACCTTACTGGTATGCGGTATGTCCCTCCTGGATTGGGGGCAGGTGCTGGAGCCCTGGAAACCCGGAACACTGGCCCACCTCCATCATCAGACACTTCCGCCGTTGGTGCCCCGGCTGCCCACACTTCCAGCACTCTAGCAATGGCGTCTGTACTGCTCCCCTGTGACTCAGAGGCGGCGACGGGGTTTTCTGGGGCTATGGCAGGAAGCAGGGGTACAAAAGGGTTGTTCGGGCTCCGTGCTTGATCCGTCTCGCCCATGCCAAGGCCCCTCCTATGCGACACCAGTGCCAGCGGCCACGGTCGGCGGTCAGTAGACTGCCTGCTCGAATCCTGGCAAGCGGCCAGTTTTTGCACTACTGTGGCAAGGACCCCATGCACACACACAGTTGTCATTTTGTTCAGGTATCTTTTATTGTCTACGGGCAACAGATACTGTTGTTTCAGTGCTCTGCATGCTGGAAACAGTCACTCCAAGGCTGCTGCCGAACACACGTCCTCCTGCTCCACCGTCACAGGGAAAAAAAACCCAAGAAGATAGCAGTGTCATTCAACCTGACTCAGCACACCTGTGTTTCAACTACGTCTCCATGGCTATGTATGTCTGTCTGTCTGTCTGTCTGTCTGTCTGTCTGTCTGTCTGTCTGTCTGTCTGTCTGTCTGTCTGTCTGTCTGTCTGTCTGTCTGTCGTGTTAAACACTCAATACATTTTTCTTTTCACTTAGAGCTGTTAGGCCATTTAATTTCAATATTTCATTCTAAACAATGTCAAAATGTAATCACAAAAAAATCTGCCATTACAAAAAGAATAAAGAAATATTTTACTCCAATAGATTTCTAAAAAAAACAGTCTTCTTTGATGATAGTCTTTTCCTGCCTTCCTGCAGAGTGTCATCTGCAGTGCATCACCCTCTTCTACATCTGCAAATTTATGGACATGGAGGATGTGTCCTGCTACTGAGAGCAACCACAGTCTTTTGGAGTTTGACAATCAATAAAAGAATCTACTTTCAGCTCCCTTACTTACAAGGGGTCACCACAGCAGGCAGCACAGCATATCTGATTTTTTTATGCCAGATGTTCTTCCAGACTGACACCCTCTCCCCCACCCAGAGGCAGGGACATGCAGAGTGGAGCTGAGAGAGAATCCCCAATCCCATCGGTTATGCTGATATCAGTAGTCCAATTCTTGTGCTGGTGCTCATGGGAATCTTATGGTTGCTCTCCTGTTGCTTAAAGACAAGGCAGACATTACCAAGGGTAATTTTAATTGTCTTTAAATATCTTAAGGATGCCACACTAATTTGTGAGCTTTAAATTTATTAGTTTGGTAGCTTTTACCTTTGCCAGGCTAGCTGTTTCCTTGTAATTCCAGTCTTACTTCGCAGCTGAGATAACATTTACTGGCTCCGGCTATATTTTTAGTTTAAAGATGTGAAAGCAGTGTCAGTTTTTCCATTATTTTACATTTTTGGTTTGAAACATGTTTTACAGTATAGTCACTCATGAGCCAGCATTAAGGGAGAAAAAGCAGTCCTTTATATTCCAGCTGCAATTGAACAGCTTGCATGGTTGCGTTTTGTCATTGAATACTAAGACTGAAATAAAATAATAAAGCCTGTAGCCTAAACTCTGCTAAGAGGCCAAGAGTTACCTCACGGTTTGTAATCCCTCACATTATTTTTCACATTACAGACTGCATACGGTGGAGCAGTCTCAAAACTATTTGATTTTTCACAAATCCACACACATAAAACCCAGTGAGTAGGAAGGAAAAAGTTTGGATACTGCTAATGATGTTATACTAAATTGTATGAAAGGCCATTTCCCTTTACTATACGATATCTCTTTCCTCTTGTCAATGTAGTAGATTTATTGAACACCAGATATGTGTAGAGTACATTACAATATATTATCATTTCTATTATTGGACTAATGCAGAGTTGCAGAGTCCTTAATCCTGTGACAGACTGATGACCTGTCCAGGGAGTGGTAGCTGCTCTATGGTAGCTGGGATAAGTTCCAGACCCTCCATCCTGAATAGGATATAAAATGGATTGATGGATGGATTAGTATTATAATTATTACATCGGTTTTATGGAATATTAACACAATGGCATCTTTGTTTATTCACCAAGTGTAAAAGGGAACAGAGCCCTTTAAAAAGTAATGGTTCACTGAACACTGTTCTCTGTCTACATGTATTCTTACTTAATGCTACTTTATTGCTTCTGTTCATCCTCTACTTTGCACAAAAACAAAACTTTCCCAAAATTTGTAGTTACTAGTACACAATGTGTCACACTTTTAGATTTAACTGATTCATCCGCGCTTCCGTTCACTAAACAGAAACTTGACACCAAACATGTAATCACTTTACAATGGCTGATTGTCTCCTGTCTGACTGCTGATGACCTCTCAAGCAGGGAAGTGTTATTTTAGGAATAAGGCAGTATAGACCACACATGCACACACAGATATACTTACACATACAAAAGCACAAATAAACACATAGGAAAAACCTGATCTAAGACTTCCACTCACGGGAATTAAAGAGCCATTTAACCAAAATTAGATGTCAATTATGTCAATTTTTTTGCAAGCTAATCAAAGTTGGTTGCTCAGAGGTTGAGGGTTTTGCATTTTCAATCCCTGGATGAGCGTGGTGGTCATCGCAACTTCTTGCTATTGGTCACTGAATGCAAAAATCACACAGCAATCACCAATTTTTCCTAGTCATGATGAAGTGGCCGTCCTACTTTTAATCTAGTATGTCTAGTATGTCTAACCCTGATACTAACCATTGGTTGAAATAGTTGTGCCTATGTCCATCTTTTTCTGCTGCTTATTAACTATAAACAATAGACTCTAAATTATTTTCCTGTTAAATGTGTGACATATTGTATTCTTAATATAGATCAATAATATATCTTTGGGTGAAAAATAGCCAAAAACGGGTCAAAAATCCTGTACCCTGGAAAAAGGTGGTGTGATTGATGTCACCTAAGCATAGTCATTCCCATCAATTTTGATGCATGTCACTTCTATTCACTTTGACTTTGAGTATTTTGTGGCCAATTTCTGATCATTTTGAGCATTTAACTTGATTTATTACACTTCCTCAATGTGCTACATCTCTGTTTCAGAGGCAGGAAGCATGTAATTGGCTTAAGTGTCCTGGATGTTTTCTTAGAGACACTGGAGGGAAAAAAAGCCAGTCACGCATGCTTTCACATGAAAAGACACCATGATGGAGAGACAAAATGAAAGATGTAAAATGAGACAGACAAGAAAAGTAGCCAGTGAAATAACCATTGATATAATTAAGATTAGAAAATGTCTAGGTGGAGTTGAGCCATAATTGATCTTGCGTGTGAAGCATCGGGTTGATAACATGGAACAACCACAGCTGTAGACTTACTGATTAGCTACAGTTATGGTTTTATTATCTCAAACGATTATGTGAAAGTGTTTGAGGGAAAGTGGTTAACATAGTGAACTTCAATCCAGAAAATGCAGAAAATTAAGAGGCAGGAGAATGAAAAGGTTTTCATTATTGCTCATACCCATGCTGAGCTTTTTACAACTCATGTGAAAACCATCGATATCTGCTTAACGTTACAGCACAATATGAAGAGATATATAATGTTTCATAAAGTAAAAATGTAGCCACTAAAAACTGTTACTGTCACTAATGATTTCCCTGCAGAGGTGACCTCAGTGAACTCGAACAGAGGTTTCAGCCAAGTGACGCACATAAATGTAGCCTTAAGTGTTGGACAGAACTATTTGGCAATGTGTTAAGGGTCACTTAACAAAAACACACAAAACCATATTTTGCATCTAGCTTTTGACCGTTTGGTTCATGCAGACTGTTGTGACAACCGGGAGTTTCTCTTTATCTCACAGAATGGCCAAGAAAATATTTTGCTAGTAAGAACTCTAAATGAACTAAATTAATTTGGGCATATTTCCTGGGATATGGGTGCTAACTTCTCTCACATCTTTTGTGTTTCATCTTTATTGATACACTTATTTCTAATTCTGTTCATTCTGGACATTCTGGTTTCCATCTTCATCCTTCATCCACATCCAACTCTGCCTTCTGTCTTTTTGTAAGTGCTACTGTCTCCAAACTTTACATCATCTCCTTGCATCTTCACCCTTCCACCTGCCTCCATCTCATTCACACACATGTATGCTGTAAACATAAAGTTAGTGTGTCAGTTAAAATTCATGCTGAAGAAGGTCTGAATACTTTGACCAAATGTTTTTGAACATTTGGCATTTAAAACCATTTCTTCAGTTGAATCTATTAAAATAACACTGTTTGACAGGAACAAATAAATATGTTTTCACCAACATCTTCATTCCCAAAGAGCTATTAGCCGAGATATGTTTCTGCAGGATGTGGATAGTACCTTACAAAAAAATAGGAAACTGGACAAGTGAAGGACAAATGAAAGGTCAGGGCTAAAACTCTTCAGTATCAGCCATCAAAGACCTGACAAAGGACCTGAGAGTCAGTGAGACCTATAGTTGATCTATTCACTGTTTACTAAGGCCTCATCAGGAATGTTCTCAGTGGAAGGATGGCTGTCAAGAAGTCATTCTTAAGTAAGGAAACAGAATAAAAGCCAGAGTTATGCCTAATTACACAAGAACTGGACTGATAAATCCAAATTTCAAGCTTTTGGGTCAAATCATTAACAGTTTGTACAGAGCTGGTCAGAAGAGGTGTACTGATCTTTAAACATGGATGTTCTGTCATGGTTTGGTGTTGCCGATTTTGTTGAAATTGATGAAATTATGAAGACCGAAAAGCACTTTCAGGTCGTGATCCATCATGCACCATCTGGAAAGTAATTGGCCTTTATTTTACAGATTATGATAATGATCCCAAAAACACTACTGATGCAGTATAAGTATACGCCAATTTAGAAAACCCCCACAACGAAACCCTGTCAGTCATGGATTGGCCTTCCCAAAGTCCAGACCTCAACATTATTGAAGCAGTGTGGCATCCAAAGATGAGCTTTGAATATCTTTGAAAAAGTCTGGAGAACCATTCCTGAAAACAAAGAAATTACAATAAAGCTTTCCTAAGATAGTTCAGGCTGTCTTGAAGAATAAAAGGTGATCATACAATTATTCACTTTCAAGCTTGTTAGAAATGTACAAACCATATTAGCCTAATTTTCATGTCTGCACATTTCAACAAAACTGCTGCTCCTATTTCTCATTTTCTTATCAAAATGTAAAGAAATGAGGGTGATTCAAGACTTGTGCACAGTGCTGTACGTACAGACAAAAATACTACATAGCCCCGCACATTTAGTGCATCTGTTTTATTTTTTCATACACTAAATCAATAATGATGCTTTCAAGAGGTTTTCCCACAAGAGGTTAATCTTGCCAGAAACTCACTTAACTTCTTATTGACATCGCTGTGGGGATGATAGGCCATTATATTTCTGATTTATATGCTGGTGTCTGCCATTACTTCATCTTCAGACGGTTAGCAGCTGGAAAGCAACAGAAACTCCATAAGACGAAGCCCAGAAATTCTTAAAGATTATTAGATTTCCTTCTTATATCGCCAATGTAAATAGCAAAGAAAAAAAAAAATTGTTATCAGTTTTACTGTTTTTTTTTTATAAATTATATGCATTCAGATAAGAAATTTATTCCCAAGGTAAGGATAATGAGATAAATTAAAATAAACTTGTAGTATACAAGAAATGTCAACTTTACAGCGATAAAACTAATGAAAAGCTGGTGTTAATCCTAACATTTCCTTTCAAGTGACAATATAAAAGAAATGGCCCCAAAGTTAGTTTAAATCATCCTGAACCCTGTAAGATTTATAGATTTTAGATTTCTATCGACACTGTGAAATGTTTATAGATAAAGAAGCATGTTAAAACAGTCTCATTAGAGGTGGGCCTAGGCATCTCTTTGACTGTGACTTGATGTAATAATCAGACTCATCTCACTCACAGCTTGTCATAAATTGAAATTTATGCAGGACTTCTTGCAATCTGATTTTAAAATATTTAGTGTATTAAAAAATAAATAAATAAAGGAAAAAAACAAGAGCTGTGACATTGTACCCACTGAGCTCTCACAGTCCAACACGAGAGATTCCTGTCATGATTTGAAGGTTAAAGGATTTAAATGCAGGACTCAGAAACAGGTTGTAGTAAACAAAAACAAAAACCTTTCATTGAGGTTGACATCAGAGTCCCAAATTACAGCAACCATGGGAAACGTGCAGACAGAGGGAAAACAGACACTAAGACTGAAAGGAAAGACCGGATTATACATCCACATAAAGATAATCTGGGGCAGGTGGAAAACAAGACATGGCTGAGCATCATCAGGGTAATTGCACACAAGACATAAAAATAAAGTCAAGCTAGAAACTAACAACATAAAACACAAAGTAACAAACTACACACAGAGGTAAGACACTAACACTCAAAGGAGCACTTGGGGAGGGGAAGGGAAGGAAGAAGGAATCCGATGTAAATAAATAATAGACTCTAAATAGAAACTAGATTTCAGAAGTTGCAAAATGTAAAGACTAAGGATCCAACAGCAAAAACTCATAAACTCCAACAAACCCCAATTATTGAAGCTCATGTTTCCATGGAATGCATGCTCCTATTACATTTGCTCCAATTGTTTTAGTAGCTAACCAAGTCACCCCTGTGGGCTGTCTTTATCCATGAAGCTTGGGCCTTCTACCAGAGCAAAGATACTCTACCAAAGGTCCTGCGCCTCTGGTAGAGTATGTTGTTCCTGGGATCTCCTTTATCCACTCGCCCAATTTGAGGGCACCTCCCCAAATACTCCAGTTACCACAGGGACAACTGTTGCCTTCACCCTCTAAACTTTCTTGAACTCCTCTCTCAGTCGTTGGTAAAATGCCCCCAATCTGGTGGGCAAAAAAAACCCTTTAAATAAAGGGACAACCGTTAAGTTACCGCCAGGTGACCGGTGGCCGGTACAAAGTGTGGTCTCAATTGCAAAAATGCAATGTGGAGAAAAAATAGGTTTTCACTGGTTTATTGCGAGAACACAGAATCTCAATGGCGAAACGTGAGTCAGTGAACACACGGAGTGGACGTGGAAATTGGGAGTGGATGGTTTCAAGGGGGAGTCACTGAAAAAGAGGGAGAAGTCAGTTAAAGGTCTGATGGAAGGCGATGGAAGGAAGGGAATAATACTGTAGTGGCTGTGGCTTAACTCGTGAGAGGAGGCGAGAAGCTCAAGATGAGGAGGTTTTTTCACTGAGTGTCCAGGTGGAAGATCCAACCAGTGTTAAGGATCACACAGGAGGAACAGGTGAAGGAGGCAGGTGTGGACTCCAAGCTTAAGCCAGCATGGAAAAACACCACACAGTCACACGTAACACTTTAAACCAGTTGGGTCAACAACATATCAATAGCATGAATGCAATTTCTAAATGCATTTGGTTAGCATTGGTTTCTATTTTGCTTTTGAACTTTTTTGGTCATTTATGCTTTATGGGGAGTTCAGATAATATATTATATTGTTTACTGTTAATGCATAGATAACATCACTATAAGCACGGAGTCAGCGGTTTGCTCTGGACTCTGCAGTAGCAGTTTGAGGTTAGCACATTCACCACAGCAAACTTTCGTTAATCTTCTTACACCTTTACACACACATGTACGCACACAAAGCAAACATAGCTAAATTTGGTCTCTTTCATACAATTGTGACATTTTTCATTTAGTCACAGTTGGATATTTTGTATAGATGTTCTGTTTGATTTGGTGGCTGCACTCCAGTGTTAACCTTCATCATCAAGTCAAGCATTAACAGGTGGATTACAGCGTGTTTCTCAAAAATTTCCCAGCAGGTGAATACTGTGCGGACACACTCACTGCATCCATTGTGCCTGTGTCTCTGTTACAGGAAGTATGTCTGGTGCCTGATTGTGCGCCTCTATTGCCGTCTGTTCTTCCTCTTCACACAGAGCCTGGTAGAATTAAAAGCTAGCCGGCTAATTAGTGTTTGGCCTTTGGTTTTTCTCTAACCCCCCCCCCCTGGTCCTCTGTGTCCTGAGTGGCTTTGACACGGCAGGCCAGCACCTAATTGGATCAACATAATTTTTCACATTATTATCTATGCTGAGATGTACTTTCTTTCAAAATTTCATTTGAAACAGATACAAATATAAGGATGTACAAACTGAACATTATATATGCATGCATTTGTGCACAGTCAAGCCAATCGATGCTATCTTACATATGTATGTAAAACAGACTTTGTCATCTCATTCTTCTTTATTTGATGATAAGGTTCTGTAAGCAGTTTGCTGTTGTTGTCATGCTATATACAAGTAAGTAAAAACTTGGGAATTAAGAGAAAGACTAAGCTAAGTGCTTTATTGAGGGCTGGAGCTCATGGGAAACCCTGTTTCAATTACAGTTTCATAAGTAGAAATCAAATATGTCAAATTTTTCAGTATCTCTCTAGTGCATTTACTTTGTCTTCAATTTAGTAATCTCTTAAGTTTCCTCTTAGGGATTTCCTCTACATGGTCATGTTTTTCTAACTTGTCTTTAATAAAATATGTTGCATTTTTTTGCCTGGCTCCTTTTCCTTTTTTAGTCTGTAATGTGTTTTCAAAATCAAAAGCGGAAATCAAAGAAGTCCCTGGAAAGGGCATTTGGTTTCTTCCTGTTTTGTCTAAAGATTTAAATAGCTTTTTCTTCCTCTTTATTTGTGTTCCACAAGTTAACACATTTGCCTAACACGTGAATGAGCCCAGGTTCAAGACCAAGAGGAGTCACAAATCCACACGAGCCATCCAAAGACAATTCACAGTAAAAAAAACTGTGTGGATTCACTATGACCAAAAGACTTGTTTAAACATATGCAGTCATTTTATTTTTCGCCATGTTTCAATATCCTGTATGCAGCAATGTAACACAAAAAGTGACTTACTGGTTTTATGACTTGAAGGTTAGATTTAAAAAAAAAAAAAAAAAAAAGAGGTGAAAATGGCAGAAATAAAGCAACAAGGAGTGCACCCGGAGAAAACCACCATGTTATCCTAAAACTTTCTTAAGCTACGACTTTTTGTTGGAGGATATTTTGACTGTCTGTGAATACTGGCCCTGGCTTCCACCCTCACCAGAAAATAAACAAAGCTAGTTTCTGGTGAATACACTGTAGCATTTGGTATTTAAAGAACCAAAACAGAGCTAAAAAGGTTTGACTTTTTGCAGGCTGAAACACACAAATTCTTAACCCCAACCGGTCGCCCTCCCTGAACCTGGTTCTGCCTGAGGTTTCTTCCTGTTAAAAGGGAGTTTTTCCTTCCCACTGTTTCCAAAGTGCTTGCTCATAAGGAGTCATATGATTGTTGGGTTTTTCTCTGTATGTATTATTGTAGGGTCTACCTTACATTATAAAGCACCTTGAGGCGACTGTTGTTGTGATTTGGCGCTATATAAATAAAATTGAATTGAATTGAATTGAACTGAATTAACATAGCTGCCTGTTTGTTAACGCATGACCAACTACAAAAGTTAATTTAAGCTTGTCATTATGGTTAATGGTCACCTTGTGACCGTATATGTTTATCCCGTGTGATATATAGTGCAACACTGTATATTGTGGAAAGGGGCAGGCCAAGACAGGAAGATGAAAAGTGGATAAAACAAAAACTAATCATGCAGAACTATATTGAAAAAGACAGATAAAGAACAATGAAGACAGAGTGCATGTGTATCTGTGTGTGTGAATGTTGAGGCTACATAGTAGACCACTTCATCTGCTGCCCATTTGGCTCCAATTAGCTTGCAGCCCCCTCTAGCTCCAGCTTCCTCTTTCTCTACCTCCCTTTTACTCAGCCCCCTCTGTTCTCTCTTTGCAGCTACCCCCTTTGCTCAGCTTCCTACACCAAACATCTCTGACACAATTACCTCCAGTAACCTTTCTGATGAGGCTGTGTGTGCGCGGGGGGGGGGGGGGGGGCCCAGGGGGGGGGGGCCC
>VURO01021703.1:55611-82201 GCA_015108175.1 Pelvicachromis taeniatus
AAACCTTTGTGGGGGGGGGGGGTGGGGGGGGGGGGGGGGGGGAGCGGCTACGTGCGTGGATGCACATGTATCTATGTCCGTTTTGAGGCACCATATGTGTGTGTGTACCTAGCCTCCTGCTGCCTTTTTCCATAACAGGCCACCACCAGGGCAGTCCCCACCGTCTGTTTTAAAATATAGGCTCACAGACTGAACAAAGCCCCCACAGTAAGCCCACTGAGCTGCACAGAGGTTGGACTTTGCGAGTCACTGCATTGGTATAATGAGCACTTATGGGGATTTCAACACATTAGATCAGAAGATTCCACTGTGATCCATTTTCACATGCAATGGCCAAAAATATTGTTTCCCTTCTAAAAGAAAAGTTTGAATGATACATTATTATTACATTATTATACAAGTCAGTGGTCACTTCCTATGTCATCATGCTTACACTGAAAATATCAACCAGCTTTGTCCACATGCATGTACAGGCACGTGTTTGTGTTAATGAACTCTGTAAGTGACACACCAATGGGTTGTTTTAACTGCCGTGACCTTTAGTATCAAGATTACATCAGCCTGAGCACATACACATATATTCTCATGGTCCAGTTATTAATTCAAGCTCAATCTTGGTGTTTGTACTTTCTCTAATTGGCCTGGGGTCCCCTCAGGATGAGCACTTATTGAGTCATTTGGAGTGCCTATACCAGTAGACCACCCAGGGTTAATTACTGCAAATGACCTTTGACTCTGTGCCTCTGTGTTGGACATCACACCCTTTTTTTCTCTCTGGTGTATCTCTTCCTTATTCAGTAATTATTCCTGGTCTACAAATGTTGTATTTAGACTTTTTCTTTACATTTTTATTATTTATACAAAGTTATAATCTGTTCTGTAGTCCACTGCAATCTTTAAATTCAAGGATTTCTTTCTTCCTTGAATTGTTTGATAATGTTAGCAGTTTTGTTCTGCATCTATGCTTTGCCCTGCGTGCTAAACTTAGCGTCCTAAAAATGTTAGCATTAGGACAATAATACTAATAGCTTATTGGCACTAAACAGCAAATGAAGCTAAGGTCAGTAGGACACTAATTAAATTAATGAATGACACTTCATCCAATATTTGCTCTCAAATTTCTGCTAAAAGACAAAAATGTCTGTTTTATACTGAAAAAAGAAAGACTGAGGGATCACTTAAATCAAGGGTGGGCAATTAATTTTCCCAAGGGACCGCATAAGAAACTGGGACTGTTGTTGTTGTCGGCCCTCACCAATAACATGCTCAGTATTAATTTTTGATCTCTTTATACACATTGGTGTGTATACACAACAGTCCCAGTTTCTCATTTGGCCCCTTGGGAAAATTATTGCCCACCCTTGAGTTAAATGATCCTTAACACCCTGGGGATCACAAATACCTGTGCAAAATTTTCTGGCGATCCCTTTAATAACTTTTTTTTAGGTCTAAACCAAAGTGGTGAGCCAGATGGCATACTGTCTTTGCCCATCTGGCGATTCACTGGTAGCATAGCTATTAATGTTTAAGTAAGCATTTTAAAGAAGCTGTCAGCTTTTTGGACATTGCCATGTTTGTAGTCATAGACAATATAAAAGATGTATGTGGCTTGCAGGTCTAAAAAGGGAAACCAGTGTTGAAGTGCTTTAAACCTGCAGTCTTAGTGTGCCACCAGTGGCAGTAGGTGTGGTTGCAAAAGACTTCCAGTCCTACAGAAATCTGTGGGAAAGCGACTCTCTGATTTGACCTCTGTAAACACTTTCAGGATGAGTTTATAGGCTAAGCGCTCTTTTCAGGTTATACTGAATTAAAGAATTAATTACATGTTGTAAATTTCAGTGCATGTTGGTGGAAACGTTCACCTGGAGATTTCAAAACAGGATTTCACAAACCAGTGAGTTAAATTACGGTAGTGAAATCCATCATTTGTACAGTCTATGTTTGCAGTAAGTATAATATTCTTAACATCTATCTTTCTGTTACTGATCTTAGATTGAGCTCTGATTACAGCTTTCTAAATGAGCACCAGGCTTATAAATCCTACGTTATAAAACAGGCAGGATCTTGCTGTACAGTACAATCTAAACTGCAAATGTATTGTTGCACGTAGCGCAGCCTAACATTGGGGCTCTTAAAAATTTCTGGCATCTATTTACATTACATCAGGCTCTCTATGTGATAATATGATATGGATGCATCTCATGAAAGTCCTTATGAAACAGTACAGTTTCTAGAAGCTGTGTGTTGAGTTGCTACACATTATAGTTTGGAGTTATGAGCTGTTTGGCTAGTCTGATTTGGAGATTTATGTATGATAAAAGATCCACTTTTCTCTTCGTTTGGGGCAGAACAGCTGCGAAGGAAGTTTAAGATGAATGCATTATCCAACCATCTTTTATTGGTCAAAGACATGAGACTTATGCTGTGTTTTAGTGAATCATGAATGCTGGAGCAATACTCCCATTGTTGATGACCGCACCAGGCTAAAGTCCAGCTGATAGACATGATTTATATTTAATGTTTCCTGTTTAAGTGCCGTGAAAACCATAATGGTGGATTTGTTTAGTTTATCGGAAAACATAACAAATCCTTAATGGTACACTTACCATTCTGTAATGTACTATTTGTCCACGCTTCAAGCAGCCAAAATGACAATATGAAAGTCATTTTACATAGACACATTTTTACATTTCCAGAGCAGCTGCCATTATTTAAAAGTTTGAAAAGTGAGATCAAAGTGAAAGCTGTCAATGGCTCATGCAAAAGGAGGAAACTGGTAAGACTCTTGCAATTAGTGTTATAGCTATTTAGCTATCTAGTGACATCATTTGGTTTTGTCCAGAAATACATCTGAATTCCATCTGTTTGGTAATGAGTACAAGGTCTTCAAGACATCCTTAGTTTACAAGGCACGGATGTGAATCACTTTTTATTGTAATGTTCAGTGCTTCACCATTCAGAAACTGCAAAATGGCCTGTGGGCAAGGCTAACCCAGTGTTGAGAAAGCACTAAAGATCAAAGACACCACCCAGTGACATTAAGTGCCATAGCCTCCAGGTGGTGAAGGTACAGCAGAGTATAAGCTGGTATGGATGTGCAGTGGTTTTTATTTCGGGTTAGCGTGGGGACAGAGGCTAACCGACTGACAGTTAACAAATGGTCTCCCAGCTTTTATAGATCTCAGGAAAGGAAACCAGAATGCTACTCAACTTCCTCTAGCCACCACACACACACACACACACACACACAGAGCCACACACACAGAGACCCCCACACACGCACACATGCACGCCTGTGCGCACACACACACACACAAACAGAGCCACATAAATGCCACTAAAAAGCAAAGAGGAGGGGACCAACTGTGGTCACATTTACAAGAAAATTTCAACAGGCAGCCTAAAGCAAAAAGGGTTTCCTTTAGGAGTGCATGCTCTTCTTTTACCTCCTGACACAAACTTATGATTTGTATTATCGAATCAAATATTAATGATAGACAATGACCATAAAGGTTTTGGGCAGGGCTACTGGTGAAATTGACCTTTAATAATTAATTTCCCCCAAAGAGTGACAGTTAGAAAACTAAAAAAAAATAATTTCTGTCACCAGCTTTGATGAGATACCCTTCTATGAGTTTGGCAAGCAACCAAAGTATGGTTACCAGTGAGCCTAACTAGAAACCACCCAAACAGCACATACTGTATCTCCACACGGCCACTTCAGTCTCTCAATTCATTATCTTAATGTTAGAAAATGTCCATCTGGAACCAGATCAGCACCAAATTGGCCACGGTAGTAGACATTAATTTGAAAAATACTTGGATGGGGCTTTGTGCATGAACGAATTCTGAATATGTTTGTTGCTGAGATTATTATACAACTGTTCTGTAGAGGCTCCCTTTGAGATGCACTCCTTTCCTTTAATCTGACGGCATCTGAAGGCATCGGTTTTGTGTTTGCCCGCTTTGTCAGTTTTGCTATTAACATTTAACTCTCACTTTTATCACTGCTCAAGTCTGCATGCATAGCCTGACCTTAATGAATAGGCACAAACAATATAAGGAGTGTGTGAGTGTGTGCATCCTGCATTGCTCAGCTTACTAAAAGACATGTATTGGAAACGCCTTCAGAAGCAAAAACATCAGAAAAGAAACAGACTTTTGTGACTCACCCATCTGTCAGGCTCTGTCTCTCGCAGTTATATGCTTCTGAAACTAATGTCACGGAAGCTGCCTATTTGACGTCAACAAATATCAAATATTGGTTAAAACCAGCTTTTTTTTTTCTTTCTTTTTTTTTGCAAACTGGACAAAATATGAATATGTGTCCTCATTTCAACACCAGACTTCTCTCCAAAATCACCAAACACCTTTTTTTCTTTCATGTTGAGGTATGTCTCACTCAAATGGAGGCGCAGTCTCACCAATAAAGAAAAAACAACAGTAAAATAATTTGTGAACATTTCCAAAGTGAAAAAGTTGCATTTATGCATACCAACTTTATTAAATAATCCCAAACACAGAGACAGATCATCTTCTAACAGTAGATGATATTGTGGTTGTCTTTTTAGTATCTGCATCCTATTCCACAAGTCACAGTTGACATGCTGCAGTTTACTAACTGTCTAATTCGATTGCTAAAGCGTGCATGGAAAACTAGATATAAGATATTCCCATTGTAATTATGTAAGTGTCAAACTGTAGCCACTATGTGAAGAAACCTCTCACTCCATGCATAATGTCACCTGATGTGCAGTCGGTTTTTGAGGGAAGGATGAGCACTGTGACTGGTTCCATCAAACTTCATGCCTCAATGAACGAAGATTAAAGCGTCTGGACTGGTGTCTGAGAAGTGCGTTACATTAGTAAACATCAGCATTAATCTTTTAAATTTGATTACAACTGCGTAATGAAGCACTATGCCAGCCGCAGCTAGAGAAAAATCTGCAACCAATTAGAGAAAATCACTAGTAACTATTAGTAATCAAGATCTATTTACAGTACTTGCATGTTCTGCGGCTTTTGACCATATCTCAGTAGATGACTGTGTGACATGGTTAACTGGCACCGAATAAAATCTCATTTTGTCTTGTGACAATAAGCAAACATGCAACAGCCTGCTACCCTCCCCTTGCATGCACACATTAGTGGCTTTCTTCAGTCTTTGCTACATGAATGCACGATAAGATTAAGAGATAATCACATTTAACTGTGATTCAGATGGAAGCAAATTACCATTACGATGAACAACATGTAGGATTACATCCCAGCAAGGTAGAAGCAATTAAAATGTGTACAACTTTAGGTTCAGAATAACAACATACACAGTATCCATCACTTTTGGTTTGGCCGTCTCTTAAATAACCAGCCAAAATTGAACTTGTTACAAAACACAACGAAGAAACAGCATGAAATCAGGGAGCCCTCCAGAACCCATACTGGACATCAAACAGTGTTCTCAGGGTTCAAACAATTTTCCTCTTCAGCGATCACATATCTATTGACTTCTGTTCCTGCCCATTATTCAAGCAAGCTGTTTAACCCGCGCCCATGACCGTGGGTCAGACGTTCAATTAAACTAGTAAATCTGAGTGAATCAAGCTGGAATATATCCTGCTTCCAAGATGAACCCGATTCAAGTTGACCGGCTCAGGCTGTGGTCACAGCAGTGCACCCATTCACTCGTTTGCTGGGTTTGGTTCACTTGGCTGTAAACGGACACCATTAGCCAGTAGGGTCGTTAAGCCACTTTAGGCCAATTAACTTTCCTTGACACGCAACACACTCAGCTGGAAGGCTCGTGTTTAGGTTTTTACAAAGACAAAAGAAGTGGGAGACTGTGAGGAGCACGAAAATGTGGAAAGCTTTTGTTTTTTTTTAATTCAATGCTTACTTACATCTTTTCATCTTTCAAATAACATAACATCCATTATTGTGTTATGCTGGCTGCAAATTAAAGACTGACGCTTTTCAGCGAAGAAGTAACCGCGTTAAATAGTGTGGTGCAGATGAAAAAGAGGGAGTGAATGGAAGGAAATGAGACGGAGTGGAGAGGTAGAAAGGTCAGGTAAGGAGAGACTGAAAAGTTAGAACTGGGGAGGAGAGGAAAGGATGTGAGGCAGTGAAGTAGAACTTTGGTGGTGATTTCAATCTGTATCCCACGGGTAATTTACTGTATTTTTAGTCTTACAAGAGGATTTTTGAGCATCCTGAAATGCTTTAATGACTAGACGAACACATTGCTCATTCAATATCTACAAAACAGAAAAGGGAAACAGAAAAGCACTTGCTACAATATACTGTAACATCTGTAATCAGCAAAACAAAAGGATGACAGAGACAGCCAGGGGGGAAAAAAAACGCTAAAAAATGTTGCGGTTTCCAAATAACAGAGAAGAGAGGAAGAGAGAGAGAGAGTGAAAAAGGGAAACCCTTAAATGAGTCAGTGAAAAATATTTATCCAAAAACAGGCAAAACAGAGAGAAATGCTGAGAAGATGTAGTGCTCTTTAGGAGATTATAGCCTTAGTCCCCAGCCCTGCAATAAAAACTTCATATAAACTATTGAGCCATGTATTTACCAAATACAACCACAGTGCTGTTTAGAGCCCTGTCTCAATTCTGCTGCAGGGTACATGTTAAGTTTCTACCAGACAAGCAAGAGAGAGGTTCTCTGACACGTTGTATACAACCAAATGAAAGGGAAAATGGGCAGCACATTGCAACAGATTACATAATGTTGGTCTTGTATACTTTGATTACAGACCAAGAGGCCAAGTGCATCATGCATATATAAACCAGGTAGATACACAGTGAAACCAAGGGAAGTTTCAGATATATGCACACGCGAATGCCTCAACTGAAGGGAGGAAACAACAACAAGGTGGATGGTTACAGAGTAGATGAGATCGGTTTCTACGCTTAGACATGCAACTGTGTTTTGTCAGGCCTATCCATATGGCTGCACTGACTATGCCACAAAGAGAGCATTGTTTCTGTGAGGAGCCTGATTTCCTACTCCAGTTAGGAAACGCAGTTAGTTTGCATTGCACTGAATCCCATTGAGGTTTCTGGACCTATCTGCATGTCGAATGCATTTAAGTATATGTCCTGCTAAAGGTGTTTTATTTAGTTACTTGTTATTATGTCTATGCTTTCTTATTCCAGTCCTCCGCTGTGTCCCATGCTACACACTGAACAAACCATTCCTGTATTCTTCTGGTTTTCCACTTACCACTCTTCTTATATTTGCAGTGGCAGCAGATTACAGTACATTCTGCTCTCATGCGCTTCCCGAGCCAACAAACAGTCATTCACAGTCACTCACTGAACGCACCAATTTGTCAAGTGTCTGATGGTGAGAAGCAGGGATAATGTGGCTTCTTTTTCTAGTTACATTTCATGTGTAGTCAGATGAAATACTTTACCTTAACATGACCCTCGCTGTCACTTGTACAAGACAACAAAAATACCTGAGCCTAGGATAGTGAACATGACCACTTTCTAGCAGAACTACACAGTCGCTCACTCAGACTGCAGCAGTCATGCTCAAGGTGACATTTACTCATATTACTGGTTAGCATATTCTGAAACTTGTGACTGTGTGTATTAGCATTATACACCCTTGTCTGCAAGGGTCTGCAAGATATATTGGGGGGAAAGGCAAGATTAACTGAAAACAGAGTTGTGAAATAAAGCTAATAATCTACATTAACATCCTTTCTTTGAAGTTGAATTTATAGGTTAGGATTTTGGAAGACTGCATGGGAGTGCGTCTGAAGCATAATTTATGGTCCCACAAATGTGTTTCATCTGCATACGCATTTCCATCAGTCAGTGAGCAGACAGGTAGTTTCACCCACCCCGGACACCATCCCTGCTGTCTTAGGGTGAAACCGCACTGGACATGTGCTCATGAAATCCTCCAAAATTGTAAATTTATGGTTTGCTGTAGCATGTACACATTCTTCAACAGTCCGGGGACCGCCAATCTACCTGCCAGTGTACAAAGTATGTGCTGCAACCAGTCTGTGAGCCACTCTTGCTTCTGCTGTTATTGGTCCATCAGCTAGCCGCAGAGAAGAGCGAAGTTAAAATACACAAAGCTGAATGTAACCGAGTGTTCAAAACAATGACAAGTATCTCGCACGGTACATACAATACATACTGTATTGTTTGATCTTTTATGGGGTTTTTTCACAGTACTCTTGTTCCCAGTGAGCTCCTCAGTCAATCCCTTCCATATTCCAACGCATTTCTCAACCAATCAACATTCGTGAGACACTTGTGTTATCCGCCTTCCAGTGATGCACACTCAGTAAGGCTCTATCTGGCCTGCACAAGAGCATGTCTGAGGTGGGCGAACCCCCTGTCCAAACACAAATGTGTACGCAGACAGACACAATTGTGGGACTATAAATTACCCTCAACTGCACATCGCTGGAAGCAGATGACATATGCGTCTGCCGGAACAGGAAAGGAAAGGAAAGGAAAGGAAAGGAAAGGAAAGGAAAGGAAAGGAAAGGAAAGGAAAGGAAAGGAAAGGAAGCAATAATAGTGTTCAACAAGAGAGTTTAGACTGATTGGCTCTCATTGTGCTGATTTGGGCCCAAAGTGCCAAAGTTAGTCAAAAGATGATAAGTAAAGAGACAGTTTGTTGCTCACACCTTCAAATAAATAAGAGGATGTAAGTTTCTTTAGCCACTTTTTCATTGTGTGTTCCCTTATTTTGTTTTGGGGTTTTTTTGCTTTTTTTTAAAGATTTCCATCTTTCTTATTGTCTCCGCTGTCTTCGTCTTTTGCACATCATCTTCTCTTGTTTCCCTGTGTTCTGCATCTCTCTTTCTGCTTACCTCTCCCTGTGATTTCAGTTAATTTGCTTTGCTTCTGCTATCTCTCCCTCTGTTCCCACTCCACCCCACCCCCCAACCCCTCCCCTTCGGATACTCAAAGCCATATGGCCTAATTGTAACCATCTGTGTGTTTGATGATTACAGTGGTAGCTCTGTCAGACTCTGAGAAACGCAAGTCTAGCACATAGAGGTGGCACCTACACATGCACGTGTGTGCAGACAAACACACATACAGACACACACATCTGTGCCATTGATGACTCCAGAGAAGAAGAAAAAAAACACACACACACACAGAGAGGAAGCAATTTCAAAGTGTCTCCTCCCAATTTATGTCACTGTGGTAAATATTTTCATATCATGGTTTTGTGAAGTGACAGTGGTCCAAACCGCAAGGATAAGCATTTCACAGAAATGGAAATGGGGGTGACAAATCGTTGGATAAATGGTCCTCTTCCTCTTTTTTTGTATGCCCTGGGAAAATATAATAGTGCCAAGCTTTGTGCATTGTGCTGCTGATTTTCTCAATTAGAAAGAATGCTGTTTTTGTCCTCCAAAACAAAAGAATTACATGGATTTGAAATTAAAGAAAGCTGGAGCAGAGAAGGAAGAGAGGCAGGAGCAGAGGGCATGAGAGAGGAGGAAGAGCAGTGATTTGGTTTATTGCTTGTTAAGAAGGAGAAGAGTAAGGGTTTGGGCTTTTTTCCTCATCAAGTTAGTAGAAGCAGATGGGAATCTTCAAAAACACATTTGTAAAAATGCACTTGTATATTCTCACTTATAATCACTTATTGAAATCCAAAGAAATCTGAGACTCTCTGTTTCTCTGAAGGATGCACAGTAGAAAGAAGGATGTAGGCTTCTTGCATTTTCTTTCTGCTGCCATCTAAAGGTAAGTCCACTTAAGGTGATCACTGTGGTATAAATGCCCTCTCCTTCAAAGAACATACATGTTATAAATACATAAAATAGTTCCTTTAAAAAAATTAAAAACATTTTATAAATATTTTGAAGCACAAAGACCAAAATCTAGGTTGTATGTGCAGTCCATTCCAGCACAACCATTACAAAGTTGCTGTTTCTCACAGCGCTGCGCTGCTTTGGATTGTGATATCAAGTCGAGGAAAATAAGCAAAGTTGAAGTAGCCATTACAGTTTTACTGTCAGTAAGAATTCAATTCAATTCAATTTTATTTATATAGCGCCAAATCACAACAACAGTCACCTCAAGGCACTTTATATTGTAAGGTAAAGCCCGTACAATAATCCAGAGAAAACCCCAACAATCATATTACTCTCTATGAAGAAGCACTTTCGCGACAGTGGTAAGGAAAAACTCCCTTTTAAAAGGAAGAAACCTCCAACAGAACCAGGGGCGGCCATCTGCTGGTACCGTTTAGGGGTGAGGAAAGGAAGACAGGACAAAAGACTTGCTGTGGAAAAGAGCCAGAGATGAATAATAACTAAGAACATGTGAAAGGAAAACACTTGTGGAGGAAGTCAACTTCCAAAAGACCTGTGGCTAAGAGTATATAAATGGCTCTGGTTATAAGCTATCACTAAAACTCAGTGCAGTACCTACAATTTTTTCCAATAAGGAGTCTAAATGCTTTCAGCTCGTTAGTGAAAACTGGTGTAAGAAACATGAAAGACAGGAAATATTAGTCGCTCTCCCGCCAGGGAGTGAACCCTCTGCTACTGCCAGTTTGGGTTGCTCACCAATTTATAAGTGTTCAGTGTTCTCCAGTTAAGAACGATGCAGCCACTCCTACAAATGCAGACAGACAGATGCTAAGGTGGTAAGCAGATGTGCATGAGCTGGTAATTATGGACCATGATTAGCATGTGAACAAGCACTTGGCGTGGATGAAGTGGATTCTAGTTTATGAAAATACTTTCAGTTGAATATGTTACATCATTAAGAAAAATTGGTTTGATGACAGAAAGTGAAGCTCTTTACAAGAACAAACTGCATCTTAGCGGTAGGCTAAACAAAGGGATCCACAGATTCTCCGGAGACTGACAGGACCATCCGATACTACAGTCAAGGTTGCGTTCCCACATAAAACAAGCTTACACAATCTAAGACATCTACAGTTTTGGTTTCTTTTTTGAATATCAAATTCAAATTGTTGATGTTAATGTTAATTTTAAAAAGCTATGCATGAGGCCTGATCCCTGTCAAACTAGCCCTCAGTATTTCTGTGTATTTATTCAATCTACTGACATCATAAACAAAATTGACCTCCTGATCCTCCTAACTAAGCACTTCTCTCCTGACACTATCAGAGGATTTATGCATAGCTCTTATTCCAGAAATGTTATCTGTTCCACTTTTTAGCTGCTCAACTCTGCATCCTGTTTCTCATTTCTCCTTGTATATGGCTCTTGAGATATTTTACGAAGCTGCTTTGCCAGAACACGCTGTGGGAGTGCAGCTGTAAGAACTTGTTCTCTTTAGCCACCCGGCCATCCCGTTCTTTTCCTTGTATCTTTCTGCCATTGCTTCTCTTCTCCCTCTCCCTCTTCATAGTATCCCCACTCTTCATCTGCTGTATCATGGTTGTATTGGGAGATGTGTCATGTGCTGAACCTTAATGTGGGAAGAGCCTTGACAGGATTTATAAACTCCCAGTGGATGAGCTGTCTGTGAATGTATTGTTACCAAAGCAGCTTCTTGATAATATTCCAGCTGTCTAATGTGTGAATGGGCCAAAACTTCTCACAGGGGAAGAGCATGCACTACTTGGAGAACATGCACATCTTATAAACACACTCACACGCATTCACAACTACATCCTCCACAGAGCTCATTACAAATGAAGGCTCTCCAGTCTCACCTTTTAAACAAGTCAGCATGCTTTTTAATGTTCTCTCTCATATGCACACTATTGTGGTGGTGCTCGTACTCCAGGCCTAAATTTGAAATAATGGGGTCAGTGTCTGTGCAAGTCCCTGAGAGCCAAAAGCTTCTCTAAACACTTTAAGGTTTTTTTTTTTCCCTTTTCTTGGCTCTGTATGATGTCACTGTGAGCCAGCATCCCAAGCACACAGCTCAAGTTGTGATCATGGAAGAGCCACCCAGCTGCTGTTTATACCTTGTGTTTATAAGAAACAGCCAATCAGAAGAAGAAGGTTGAAGAGGGTTGGCTTAAAGGGAGGAGCAGGCTTGTTTCAGACGGCTGATGAACTCAGGGGCAGCACCGCAGGCTAAGATAAGATAAATAAGGGTTATTTTGAACTGTGGATCATGCAAAGCTTCTCTACTAGTCAGGAATAAAAAAAAAAGTTGAGAAGGAACTTAAAGTTTTTGCCACATGCTAAGCGCAAGAGTCCACGAAGCAAGTTCAATCTGTGTCAGTTTGGTCTTTGTGATATAGATTTTCATGCTTAATAAGCATCTGGGCCTGAACACATCCTCTTGTCACTCCATGCACTAGCCCTAGTGCTGTCTAAGAGGAAGCTACAAATAGCTGGTCGGGAAACATTCGTGTTTGTTTAGTAAAGTCTGAAGGCTGTGATGACGCTTTCACATGCTACTGTTCTGATGTGTTCTTGTTACTAAGCCTGTTTAGATGGTTAAAAGGGAAATATACACTTGGAAAACTCACACAGGGTAGTTTTATTATTATTTATATTATTCAAATGTCAAATGTATGCAGTCTAACAAACTAAAATCCAATAGATAAACACGGTTTGAAACTTATTCATCACTCTACATGTATGAATATACAGAAGAGATATTTTCTATGTTACATAATCGCTATGAGCAAGCTTCCATGCATATTCAGCATACCCACACTTTAATTTCAATAAGCCACCCTGTCAGAATACTATATCATTATTAAATCACCCTTCCTTGAATGCCTCTCCCTCTTTCTTTCTCAGTCTTTCAACTTCTCCCAACTCTTTACAAATCTTCAGTTCCTGTAGTGATATTAATGTTGTCAGAATCGGTCGGTTTGGTGTGATGATACAGTTATTTGGCGCCATCTAGTGACCGTTTCTATCTATCACGATTGTCTCAGGAAGAGTAATGACCTTCTGATCTGCACACAAGTCCTGATACACATCTGTTTCAACCATTAAAAACACTGAAAAAATGAAGATGAAAATCTGGGTGAAGTTACTGAAAATATTTCTAACAAGTCTCTTGTTCTGTGATACCTGATTCGCTCTCTTACAGCTGCCAGTGTTCATTAACATAAAAAATTTCATCTTCAAAATATTTATGCCTAAAATGTTGATTTTAAGCAGTTTAATCACATGATATATTTGCATGTCATTTTGTTTCCTAAGCACAAGGTAAAAGATTAAATCTCATCAAATCTGGTCAAATGAAATTTACACAACTGGTGTACAATACCAAGCATTTTTTTTTCCTTACAGATCAATTATTTTTAATAAATAACCCTCCATTTTATATATTTCAAATGCATTTGACTAAAAGTTATTACTTCATGTTTATGAGTGCCCAAGAATGTTTTTGTTTTGTTTTTGTTTTATTTTGGAGGGTTGTCTGTTTTTTGGGTGCATAGACTTGCAAATTTCATGCTGGACGGCTTAAAATGTAACCATAAATATGCATCTCAGCTCTGCATTTCACAGCAAAAGAGGAAGTCAGATGTGCAAATGAAAGTGTAGCAAACTCAGTGTGGCATAGTGCCACAGTCAGGGACGCACACTTAACCCACACTTTAAAAGGGAACTCGTTTAAAGTGTTGAATGCACTATAATCAAAGGTTTCTATGAAAACTTTAGCATTGGTTAAGCATACAAGAGAAGTTCATGTAATTGAGTTTTGGGGGTTTTTTTGTTTTTTTATTTTGTTACGCAACACATCTTGGGAGTTAACTTTTATTTTCTGTGCATGAGCTTGCTTCTTAGCAAAGAAACAGATGTCTTCTAATTCAGTTACTTATCCTTTGTGCTAAGTAATTTATCAAAAAGAGTTTAATGCCCACTCGAGCCTTGGCGAGTGTTTCAGCAAACATTATCTACGCTAAAAACAAACAAGACTTCAACCTCCTCACAGTGAGCAGCTCTTATCTCTGTATTTCCTAACAATGAGCCTAGATGGTTGTGTACAACTGAAGCTATAATGAACTTGCGGGCTTGTCCTTGCCAATTTCTGTTCTGTTCTTATTTGATTTTATAAAGAAAAATGTCTGTGATGAACTAAAACTAAAACCTTAAGACTGTGCTGAATATATTTGACCCCACTTGTTTTTGCTAAATGAAACATTTATATGTTTTAAACATTCAAAGAGTGTGTGAAACGCCCCCGACAGAAATGTAACTGGTTGAAGATCTGACTGCACTGACTGGTTCTAAGAAGATGCTGACAGGTAGGCAAGAAAACTTCTCCATGTTATATTTTGATAACAAGGTGCTTTAAAATATTTCCTCAATGAGATCATGAAGTATTGTGACAGGTTAATTGATTTCACCTACTTCAGCAGAAAATCCTTAACGATATCAAGACTCAACTAAACCACTGCAGGTAGGGATTAGGCAGGAAAGACACCGGTGAAGAGGCACTTAGCTTTAAGAATTAATGTGATCCCGGCACCATTCAAACAGTGGGGATGTTTTGTGAGAAAGGATCTGTGCAGACAGTTTGATCACTTCATATAAACTCAAGTCTTTATATTTTTAGTCACATCTAAAATCTTCATATTAATGATTGTGAACTTCCTCTGGAGCGGTCAGTACCAGCACTGTAATCTTGAATGAACGGGCAAATATGGCAGCCCTTCAGGTGAAATATTTGCGTTCATTTAGCCAGATGAGTTTGTAGATTATCTGCTCTAAATGCAAATAACAAGCTGCTGATCGAGTTTTTCCTCTTTATTACTCGACTGATCAAAACCCCGGTCCCCACGAGCTTGAAGGCATTTGTGTGTGTGTGTTTGGACAGGGGACATCACAATCCGCTTCTTACAGTCTAGCTGTGTGAATAGCTGAATGGATGGCTATTCAGCTATGGAGGGGGCACAGTCCATTTATCAGTCTCACAGCTTGTGCAAAGAACCCTTCCGACATCCTAGTGCGTCTGCAGCTGATGCTCCTGTACCTCTTGCCAGACGGATTGCAGATTGCAGGGTCCACGCCCAATAGCATCAGCTTTTCCACCAACTGCTGTGGAATGATTGCGTTAAAAGGTGAGCTAAAGTCGATGAAAAGGACTCTGGCGTAGGTGTTCTTCCTCTCCAGGTGAGACAGCATAACATGGAGTGTGGTAGAGATAGCATCTATATCAGTTGGTTCTTTATGCAAACTGAAGGTCTATTGGGACACTGTCCATGATGTGCTTCAAAACCAGTCGCTCGAAGCATTTACTCATAATTGTTGTGAAAGAGAGAGCATATTTCTCCTATATTGGCTTCCCTTCATTGGCTCCCTGTTAAATCCAGAATTGAATTCAAAATCCTGCTCCTCACATACAAGGTCTTAAACAATCAGGCCCCATCTTATCTTAATGACCTTGTAGTACCATATCACCCCATTAGAGCACTTCGCTCTCACACTGCTGGCTTACTTGTTGTTCTGTTGTTCCTAGAGTATTTAAAAGTAGAATGGGAGGGAGAGCCTTCAGTTTTCAGGCCCCTCTTCTATGGAACCAGCTTCCAGTTTGGATTCGGGAGACAGACACTATCTCTACTTTTAAGATTAGGCTTAAAACTTTCCTTTTTGCTAAAGCATATAGTTAGGGCTGGATCAGGTGACCCTGAATCCTCCCTTAGTTATGCTGCAATAGGTTCAGACTGCTGGGGGACCCCCTTGATGCATTGAGTTTTTCCTTTTCAGTCACCTTTCTCATTCACCAAAGTGCTGAATGAGAAAACTGTTGCCAAAGTGCTTGCTCATAGGGGGTCATATGATTGTTGGGTTTTTCACTGTATGTATTATTGTAGGGTCTACCTTACAATGTAAAGCGCCTTGAGGCGACTGCTGTTGTGATTTGGCGCTATATAAATAAAATTGAATTGAATTGAATTGAGGGCCATGGACTGGAATTATAGTGGCGCTCTTAAGGTAAGCTGGCACAACTCTCTGTATGAGCATTATGTTGAAGATGCCTGCAAAAACACCTTTCAGCTGCTCTGCACAATTATTTAAAACATGTCCAGGGATGTTATCTGGTCCTGCTGCCTTTCGTGGGTTAACACTGGCAAAGGCCTTTCTCTTGGCTGTAGACAGCTGAAAAACCTGCTCACCTGGTTGCAGTAGGAGTGTTTGTACCTGGGTGGTACTGTTAATCTCAAACCGTTCATAAAAATTATTCAGCTCATCTGGTGGAGAACGATCATTCCGCCTTATTGTCGGGGGAAGGGGCTTATAGTCTGTAATGTATTGGAAGCCCCGCCACAGCCGTCGTGGGTCCTTGTCGCACCTAAAGTGGCTGTCCCATTTTTGTGCATACAGCCTCTTAGCCATGGTTTTTGGCTGGCTTGCTTCTTGATAGTTGTGATCACTGTCACATCATCTATACACTTATTAATGTAGTCAATGACAGACACAGAGTATTCCTGGAGGTCAGTAACGTTGCTATATGTTGCAGCCTCTCTAAAGATTTCCCACTGGGTGGTCGCAAAACAGTCTAGAATGTGCTTCTGGTGGCCAAATTCTAACTTCTCTGGTCACTGGCTTGTCCTACTGTACTATGGGTTTGTAATATGACAGAGTATAACAGCCAAGTGGTCAGAGTTACCAATGTGGGGAAGGGCAGGAGCTCTGTAAGAATCTGATACATACCATTCCTGCATAAACAACAATTTATCCATTTCTCAGTGATGACTGTATCACTTTTTTATAAACAGCTGGTATTGCTGACCTTAATATTTAAGATGATTTGTGGCTGAAATCGGAATAGGATCCATTAGCTCATCAGTATACCACACCATCACTCCATCAATCAAATAAGGAGCCACGAAAAGAAGCTCTCCTGAGATAAGTTAATTAATATGCCCAGTGTGCACAGAGCTATAAGGAAACCAGATCAAGCATTATTGGATTAACCAAGACAACAACAAAAAGGGGTAGCACTGTATGCAACACATCGATACATTTATTCTCCATGACCTTTTGCAGTTGTCTCGATTTATTTATTCTTGCTAACTCTGGTGTAATCTAACCCAAGCTGTTTCTCTACATTGCTATTAATCATTTCACCACACTGTCTCCAGCACACCAGCGTCTCCATGTTTTAAACAATTTCACAAAAAATGTAGCAAAGTGGAAAAATATATCAAATAAAATAATAATTAAAATAAAAATAATTTGTGTTCACTATGGATGGTGCATTTTTAAAATGTTTGAATTCAGTGTGGAGCAGGATGGTGGCACGGCAAGAATGTCCTGGGTTCAAATCCACCATTGGATCAGCGTCTTTAAGTGTGGAGTTTGCACATTCGCCCAGTGTCTGAATGGGTTCTCTCCGGGTATTCCAGGTTCCTCCCACAGTCCAAACACATGCATTCAGTGGGGTTAAGTTAATTACTGATTCTAAATTGGCCATAGGTATGAATCTGAGTATGAATGGCTGTCTGTCTCTATGTGCTATCCCAGCTGGGATTACAATCCAACAATTACATATTTTATAAATATTTTGTTACATTTCAACACTCCCAGACACTTCTCTATTCAAACCAAGTCTTTTTCTTTGCACTACTTCCCAGGACTCTGCAACTTGTTCTCTAATGTGTGCCTTTCTATTGTTCATGTATATAATTCTCTTGTTTTGTATATATTTGCTATTTATTCCTGCTGTCAGCTACTATTTATATTTTATTCCAGCACAGTTAGTGTGGAGCACCCACAATTTTATTGTATGTGTACAATGACAATAAAGGGCTATTCTTTTCTATTCTATTCTTTATCAATCTCTTCACAGTGTCTCCACATCAACACACATGAGAAAGCTTTGCAGTGGCATGAATCTTGCTGATGTGCCTAAGCCAAACAAGGAAAACTCCAGGGTCATTGCTCTGTAGCCACCAAACCTGGCCTGTCTGACCTCCATTGATCTCTGATTGTCGAACATTTCTGGACACTGACTTTTGTGAATACTAGAGAGAATCAGAGCTTCATAATATTTCTCCTGAATCCATCAATATGCAGTTAGAAAACATGAATCACACATGTGTGGATAATCCAAGGTCAATATCAATTCTAAAGTGGATCCAGTGGAGGTCACTGTTGTGTGGGAGCTGGTCTGCGTGTGTCACCTCAGGGCAGAATTTACCAACACAAACTCCCGAGTATGAGCTGACCTTAGAGTAACCTTCTTGGATCCAGATGTAAGTATGTTGCAGAGGGAGAGGTGAATACAGGATTCCCCTCTGCATAATGCAGGACAGCCTCCAGCTGAGAAGGCACTGCAGCAGCTCCACACCTCACATCACATGCACGTTGCATACAGGGAGATACTGGAGTGGGCGTGACAACAGGCGGAGGGCGGGACTTTAAGGGACGCAAAGGTCCGCCCCCTGAGCTGCTTAAATATTCAATTAGCTCCGAGCAGAGAGGCAGGCATCAGCTCGGGGGGCAACTTGATGGCAACAAGACGCGGTTCATTCATTTTTGGAGCAGCGAGCCTGATTCATGGAGACACCAGTACTCCTCCTGTCGTGCTGCCGGAGAGTTGTTTCACTTTCTCCGGCCTGCCGTTAAACTTTTCACGGCCGTAACACCATGGACCCGCTGTGGACGGGCACCGGCGCTTCGGTACGGCATGCAAATACGTACTCTGACGTCGGCGATCATGTGGCTTTTGGCGTAGATCCTCCTTGTGATCGCCAATTTTTTCTTTCCTGTCGCCTGTTGTCTGCTCGGTTATCGAGCCGCCGAGAGAGTGTTTGAAACAGATTTGGCGTGATTGTCGGCTCTCTAGCGGCTCTGGGATTGTACCGCACTACCTGAGCGTCGCGCCAAAACGGTGGGCAGGTAAGAAATGGAGAAACTCTTCTTCGTGTTTTTTTTTCTCCCTCATCTCCCTCCCTCTCCCCACGGCTCCCCCCGCGAAAAGTCTCTCAAGTTAAAGCTGCGTGTAGTTGTTTGTTTGCGCCCCTCTCGCGGCTCGTTCAGCCTTCGCGTGGTTCCCAAAACACCCACGCGCCTCTGGATAAATATTTTAACTTGTCTAGCCGCGTGAACTTTGCCTGCCCCTGCCGTTTCCACCTGCGTGCTCTCGCAACGTTTCCCGACAACTTCTTAATTGGACGTTTTCGCCCCCTCCACGTTTCAAGTTTGTCTTCGGTGTGTTGTGTGACCGCGGCGGAGGAAGGCAGACGGGAGGAACATCGTGCCTACTTTTTCTCCTCCCCGTGTCGACATAACCAGCAAAACATGGCCGTCCTTTGCCGACATGTTGTTACGTCGATGGCGAGAGGGGGAACATTTGGGGAGAGTATTTTTTCCCTCCCTGCGCCCCTCTGTCACGTTTTTGGGCTGGCCAGAGGAAACGACCGTCGGGACTTCTTACCAGCGGCGTGCACCAGCTCGCATTCAGCGGTGCTGAGGTTTGAGTGTAACTTTTGGAGTCCGACGTTGTTTATAGACTTTGATTCGTGCGTCTCTGCGATGTAGGCGTAACGTTACCCCTGGTGATGCCTCCTCCCCTCCCGAGACCGCGGTTCTTACTGCAGGCAGGCAGTGCTGTTGCAGTGGTTCTGAAACTGCTGTAAAAGCCAGGCGTGGTCTCTTTTTTTTTAATAATATGAAGTTTGGTCATGAGCCCCGTGGCCCAAACTGTGAGCGGCCTATGTCGCACTCAGCTGGGGTCAGTGCTCTCCATCCACTAGTACGTTTTTGGAGGTACACCGCGTGTACACACTAAGGTGACACAATGTCCAAACACAAATGTTGACACATTGCCCAGTTATACATTTAGGGTGTTTCATATACTAATATTTATTTATTTATTTATTACACATAACAGTGCAGGTAGATGTCGCTCTGTCATGGTCATTACTGGATAAATACACATTATGAACATTCGAGTAAGTCAAATTTGAAGTTTCTTTACCAGCTATGCAGTAAAATGCAGTGTCGATGGCTCTGTTAGCAATTAAGACATGTGGGTAGTCATCATTATTTTCCATGTAGCACGTGGGAAAAATAATATCTGTGACTGTTAAACGTTCTTATTTACCAAAAAACAGACAGGTGTCTGTGTGTGTGAGTAATAAGGACAATTAATGATGGCATTCAGTTACAGCAGTCTGGAACAACTGCAAGTGGCACTCCAAATACTGTTTATAATAATTAAAAGTGCACAGTAGTGTACAATCTGCACGGTCACCCCCCTACAAGGGAACTATCTGGTTTAAAAAAAGAAAAAAGAAGCTTTCCCACAGTTGTCTGTCTGGTGTAAATCTTTTAAAATGTGTTCATTTCACGCTATTCCCTCAGCTCTACGATGACCCGATGTTTTGTGTTTCTAGGTTTTCTCTGATCAACAGCATTTCCTCCCCTCCCACCATCCTATGTTAAAGATGTAAGTGATTTTGATCACAGTGCAGTTAACCCTCCTGTCAGCCGCGTTACCAGCAATTCCTCTGGGTATAGACTTGGCTCCGCTCACTAAGCCAGGCACCCTTGCTCTTTCCGTGTGAAGAGACATTTGGCTCGTGTTTTTGTTCTTCGCGTGGTTTTCCACTTGTGATCTGCCAAAATCAGAGAAGATGTTATGTAATTTGGAATGACAACCGGATCGTTTTTATTGGTAGCTGAACAATCAAAGCGGATACCTTCTTTTCTGGATTAAAAGTACACAATCACATTTCGTTTTCTTTCTTTCTTTCTTCTTTTTTTTTTTATCGTAGTTGCATAGCTGTGCTTTATTGCAGAATGGTGTAGGGAGCGTTGCTGCCAAAATTAATAAGAAACCAAATTTGCTCAACAAACAGACGGTTACAAGCAGAAAAATCCCTATTGCTGTCTAAAGTCAGGTATATGGGGCAACATTACTGATTTGTTTTTACAGTTTGGCAGTTGTGTTTAATCCCCACAGTTTAATTTTTTTTTTTTTTTTATGGATGGTGCTCTCAGTATAGCTCTAGGGATTAGTGAAATGCACAGATGTCAGTGTCCTACCTTGTCCAACGCATGAGCCATTGGTCCACCATCACAATCATCACTGTGGAGAATTTTAGCACACAGATAATCATTGGTTTTATTTATTAAAGTGTTGTGCTGCTATAATTTTTAAAGGATGGGCATAAAAACCAATCTGCTCTTGTTTAAAACCTGGTTTTATTTATTCCCCCCTTCTTGCTCAACTATGAAGTCTTTCTCAATGTACTGTGACCCCTTCGAATGTCACAGCCAAAACATCCAGCTGGGAAGTGAGCCGCTCTATTTGTTCCTAGAGGCATTTTATTCGTTTGCTCTAGTCAGATGGTGGAAAATGAACAAGACTCAGTCTGTCACAGTTATTCAAATAAAGAGGGGGGGAAAAATCAGAGCATCGAGAATTGGTGTCAAATTAAAACCGAGGAACTGAATGAAAACAAAAAGATCTTTCTGTTTGATTCACTCCCGACAGCCTGTACACAAGCTGTTCCAAATCAAAGCAAAGCCAAAAGGTGCGTTCACAGCGGGAAAAGTCAAGGCGTTAAAGCCTGATGTTTTGTTTATTTAAAAAAACAAAAAACAAATCATTGCACACATGTTGCATCCAAACTAGCTTTTAATCTTTCAGCACTGTTATTGTATTCTGACAATGAACTGAGTGCAGTCTAGTCAAATGTGACTTGTAGAGAGGACGTGTGATATCTCATTGTTGACAGTCATCAGGATTGGCACAGATGTTGTATGTGCCAATCATGCTAGCAATCTTGTGAGATTGTCAGAGTGCAAATAAGCTAATATGGAGCAGAAGACTAGCAGTTGGGGTTTTTTTGTTTTGTTTTGTTTTAAATCGAGAAATTCTGTTTGTTTTTAATAAATGACAGTGGACATGCAGCAGGTAGATCAGGTTGAGTTTTTTCAGGGGTCTAAAGTTTCTTGAAGGCAGAGAATAACATTAGGACTGTATCAGAGATTTGATCAGACTGAACTGTTTTTGGTTTTCAGATTGCTTTTCTCTTCCCAGTCCTGTCTGTGTGTAATTTGGCATACCTCAGCCTTTTCTCTCTGTTTCCCTTCCTTAAGAATCGCTTCTTGACAGCCACCCTTTCACCAAGCCCATTCCTGATGAGGCTTCAATAAACATACATACATCACATATTACAGTTCATCTTCTATAGGTAGTTGTTATGCCTGCCAATTCTTTTATCCTCCAACAAAAACACTACACACCGTGGAGAGACATGGCAGGTTTTTGGTCAATAGCTCTTTGAGAATCACCTTGCTTGTTTTATGCCTCTCAGACTGTGTTATCTTTGGCATACAAAAAAAAAAGAAAGTAAATTCAACCAAAGAAAGGACAGAATTATGTTTCTGTGTCAGGCTGCGAGTAACAAAAGAAACCTATTAAAATTGGTTATTTGATAAGTCGTCTGTTATGTTTGGACGCAATACTGTTCATATCTTGAGTTGGATGCATACTCAAGGTCAGTGTTAACTCGCCTCTGAAGCAAAAAAAAAAAGAAAAAGTAGGAAATAAGGTGGTGGCTCAAGGCTTTTACTCAGTACTATATATAATGTGTACTATTAAAATGTACTTTCCTGTCTGCTAGTGTTAGCATTTGAAGTGAGCGACAGGTTTCCACATTAACCCGATCATATTGTTGTAGTTTGTTTAACTCGAACAGTAATCTGAAGCACGATAACATCAGTGATCGTGCTCAATTTATAGTGACAATTTGGAGGGTGTAATGATGGGAAATCTGTGTTAAAAGGGGTCATTGCCATAATGCACACTTAGTAGCTCGATGGTAGCTGCTTGATTTTTACAGCCGTATGTTAACAGTGAACCGTGAACCCATGTAGTTTGTTTTCCCCCTCCAGGTTTATGCATTGCGGATAGAAATAATATAAACTGCATGTGCGGCACAAGCATCAATTTATGGTCACGCATTTTTGTGTTTGTCTTTAGCTCACGCTTCTATTCCACAATATATGACTGCTGTTTTTAGAGACTAGCAGACCTGTGGTGGGTTTTTAACACAGGCCTTTTTTTCTTTTATACGAATGCATTTCCTGACCACACATCACATTTCCACATCAAACTGAGTCCTATAATGGCTGTCCATTCTCTTGGTGAAACACTGGAATGAGTCATCGCGGGTTGGAGGATGGAGGTTGTTGCTGTCATCACGGCCTGTCGTGCTCAGCTTGGCACAGTAGTGACATCACCAGCATCTACGCTGTGCTTTGTTCCAGTGTTTTCTCGGTTCAGGTCCTCCTCTCCGCTGCGCTTCCGCCGGCTTCTCAGACGTGTTGTTAGGTGACTAAGGCAACCACAGAGATGAGCTCATCACCTGTAGGTGGGGCTGAGAAGGAGGATGTGAGGAGACAACTGGAGAGGCAGAGAAGAGGAGTTACTTAGGGACACTTGGAGGAAGAACAAAAAATCAGCACTTGTATTAGAGACTACCTGTGATGTCTGAGCTTGGTACATGAGGTGACGGTTGAATAGCACTTACTGTACTGAAAGCGATGCGAAAGGACAACAGGAGCCAATGGAGACTTGAGCCTCACATGCATATTAACCGGTAAAAGTAATTCTCCATGTTAGCATCAGGTCGATTTTTTTTCAGCTTAAAAGAGCTGGCATTTGTCAGCTCAGGACCTAGCTGAATTCCTTGAAATCTTCCCCCACAGCAGAAACATTTCCAGGTAAAGCACACAAAAGGTCACGGCGTTCTTAACCGCTGACAGTTTTACGTTTCCACTAAGGCAATCCCCATTTCTTAATGGATCACTTGATATGGTGTCGCCCGCTAGTTCTCTTGAAAATCTCATCGCCGAATGTGGGGGGTTGGGGGTGGGTCACGGATAAGGAACTGAATGTACATTTACAATGCTGGAAATTCAAACTGAATGAAGGGCGTCGAGGAGAAAACTGGTGACGGGGGGAGAGAAAAAGGGTGACAAAGAAAAGAAAGGAGACACTAGAGTCAGAATCTCTAAGCGGTGTGAGAGAGCGAGAAACAAGAGACAGTCTAGCATTGAGACTGCAAGATAGGTGGGTGTGTGTACGTGTGGGAGAAAACTGTACACTGGAACCCACCATTAATATCTGCAGTCAGTCATTTTATAAGCAGTGGATCATTGTATGTTATTAAATCGCTCACTGCTTAATTGCCACATTGATAATTATTTAAGCCTATTGGTGAATAGCTGTACAGAGGGGTTTTTTGGGGGGGTGTAAGGATTTTACTCTCCTGTGTACATCATCCACCAGCCAGAGGTCTTGCACCAGGGTCAAACTTAAAATAAGTTCTGCTGAACTAATCCATCAGTGAAATCTGAACTTAACCACCACCACATGGAAGTTTTTTTGTTGTTGTTTTTGTTTTGTTTTTTAAGTTAGCTTTATCTTCCTGCACACAGTCATGTACGCCTTTTGTGCCTGAGCATGTGTACACACTGGCTTCCCTGCTTTAAGTTTAAGGGAAAGGGAGTGAGTGGAGGGAGAAGAGGGAGCTTGCTAAAAGGCTTTCTGCACTGCACCACGTCAGCCAGTGGAAACGCTCAGACACACCCCTTCTGCACATGTGAGTCCAATGGGGAAAGGCTGGAGATTGTTCACTACATAAGCCACACCCACTGCAGGGAAGGCAGAGATTGACAGGTGGGAAATCCATCCGCACAGAGCATTGACCGCTCACCGAGGCTCATGGCAAACATGAAACACTCCATGGTTTAGAGAAATGTGGAGACAGCGTGTCCTCAGCATATTGAGGCCATACTGTATGCAAACATCACACCGCATTACAATACAGCACAATTTCTCTTGGGGTAAACTTTGCACTAAAGCTTTGAAAATCCCTCTCGTGTTCTGTTGTTGACCTGATTTGACCTTTGCCCTACTTAATTTCTGCCCTAAATATAACCGAATAATCACATTTTACCCTTTCCAGAGGGGGAAAAAGGCTAATGTAGCACTTTTTTGCAAGTCGTTTAAGCTTTTAAAAGTGTGTGCAGTACAAGAGTTTTATCTGAAGGGAGAGTGGGGAAAAAAAAGTGGTGCTGGATGAGTGTGGTGCAAAGAGGAACACAGAACTAGTTCACTAACAAACAAAAATGTCAATGTGATATATATATATTTTTTTTTTTATTATTATTTTTTCATTAATTGTTGCCCAACATTACATCTGCTATCAGTTCCTTGGTTCTTGCAGTTGCTGTATCACATGCTCAGTGACATTTTGGCCCTCATCAACCAGTGTTTGTCACAATTGTTATAACATGTTATAATAACAGTCCTGTAAAATAACAGGTGAAACATTACTCTAGAAATGGCAGAGACCAAGTTTGTGTTTTGTAATAATGCCTGAGACTGAGCTGATGGTTATGAAGTATAAATACTGTAAGTAGCTTCTACGCTCTTTCAGTCTGCAGTAAACTGCTGATGTCCCAAGTCTGACTCGCAGCTGTTCTCCTTGCCACACTTTAGACTAGCTTAGCAGGCCTCAGGGACTGTCCCCTGGACTGGGGTCCCAAGCAGATCCTGGTGGCAAGAGCTGCCCACGTGTACTTTGTGACTGTGGACATGTTGCACAATAGTGTTGGCTACAAGTCAGTTTCTGTCACACAGCAGGCGCAACATAAAACCTAGCTTAGCCCACCATAGTGTGAATCGTGTTTTTAAGATGGATCACTTAATAGTCCAGTACTGCAGACTTGTAGTAAACATTTAGCGGCTGATGCAGTGCCATGCAAATGTGTTTTGTAGGATCATGAACACGTTCTTTCGTCCGTCCCCCACCGATAAATATTCTTCCTCAAAGACTAAACTCTTCTTTAAAAAGCAAAAGAAATCAAAGTTGAGTTGGATTATTCACATTGCCGCTGTCATGACACTGATTGACCTCTGCAGCATCTCTGCTCTTGGTTGCAGGCACACACTTGCGCACATTTCTGTTGGTTACAGTGTTACCATAGTAACACAACCATCGGGCGCAGAGTGGGTGACACTTGGATATTTTTATAGCTTGCCCTTTTGTGTGTGCGTGTGTGAGACAGTGCTCCTGTGCTTGTTCAATGAGGAGACAGGTGTGTGTGTGTGTGTGTGTGCATGCTTTTAATGTGCGAACCAGATTAAATGGAGGACTGGATTCATGATGATATGCAGTGTAGCCTGCTGGATGGCGTTTCATGTGTACTGCATGGGGAACTTGAAATGAGGTCACTGCAGGGATGATGAGACTAGTTTTCTGGAGATGTCATGTCAGGATTTGGTGACTTGATGTATGATAGCAAAGAAAAGTCCTGCTCAGTCCCATCAACTTTAGTAGCATAGAGATTATAGTAAGGCAGGTAGATTTGAAAAAAAGTAGTCTTTGTACCACTATATTAATCACAACTCCAAGATGGCACGTGTAACAATAAAATGCTATTTAAGAAGCATAGGATGGGCCACATTCCCTTTGGCAGAATTACCATTTTCATCATTAGTCTTCATACCAGCCAAGGAAAAGTAGCATTGCTCTGTTGCTATGCAGAACATACCAAACCCTCAAACACAGTGCAGTACTTCGTTTTGCTCTAGAGGAGCTGCGTGATGAGATTTAAATTAATTCTGCAACGGTCCAAAATTTTGCTCGTCTCCCCTCCCCACATGTT
>VURO01021703.1:99396-112119 GCA_015108175.1 Pelvicachromis taeniatus
TTTTTTTTTTTTTTTTACTCATTTTCAAGAATGATTTAAAGGAATAAATATTTAATAATAAACATTAAATATTTGTGCAGTCAAAGAAAGTTCAGTTAACCCTCGGTTTAACAGCAGGTGTATGGCTGTGTGCTGGCTGAATGTCTGTTGCTGCTGCTACTGCTTTAGTTTCACTTTCAGATATGTATCTGGGATACTGTAATTTTGTTTTGGTTTTTTTGCTAGTATGAAAAACAGCTTGTATTTTCATTTTCTACTTACAGTCTGCTGTAACTCAATAAAAACAACCAACTGTAAAGCCTTCCCTTGGTCTTCCAGTGTAAATGACACACCAAAATTATAAAGGCCTTTCTTCAAATCTAGATTTAAGAAGACTGCTTAAGGTTGCTCACCTACTTAAGTATGTAACACTTTTGCTCAAAACAAGTAGGAATATAAAGTACTGCAATGCACGGTGACCACATGGCCTTACTACACAGTTTCACAGTGTTTTTGGACCTTTTGTGAAAGTTTGGCATGAACAGGATTTCTGCATTCAGTGCTCATAAAATGTGATCTAATGTGTTTTTTTCTCCCCCATTTTAAACCATTCTGTTGTAGCTTTAGTTGATTGACTGCCGCTGTTAGTCTTCTGTAATATTTCCTGGTCGAATTTTGAATTGTTTTACTTGGCGGCCGCAAGTGCTCCAGGCCCCGAGGTTACAAAGCAGCCCCAAACCATGATGCTCTCTCCACCATGCTACAAAGTTGGGATGAATTTTGGTGCTGGCCCTAGCACAATGCTTTCACCATGTTTCAGATGATCCATCTACAGTTCACTAAAAACCTCAGCAGAAATGATCTCCATGAAAGGACGGCTGTCAAGTAGCCATTCATAGGAATAGGAAACAAGGAGACAAGGTTGACAGATGCTAAAATACACAAAAAATGAACTGAGAATCTGGCAGTAGTTCTTATGGAGAGATGAATCCAAATTTGAATTAAATTGCTGGTTCAAATTGTTCATTGCCATGAACAATTTCATGTGCCATTACCACAGTGGAGGTAAGGAGAGAGGTACAACAGTGAGTGTCTACAGCCATCTGTAAAGGACGGTGGAGGCTCTGTCATGGTCGGGGCTGCATATCAGCCAGTGGGTTTGGAGATATTATCAGAATTGATGGAATTATGAACACAGAAAGGAAATCAGGAATTCAAGACTTTTGGAAAACAAACCAATGGTTTGACTTTACAGCTACTCGTGGCGGTTGTAAAAGTAATCCAAAGTAATATCCAGATGGATAAATATTGACAATGAGTCCTAACTGTGTGTTTTAAATATTAAGGTGCTTTCCAATATGTCTTGCTGGCACGTGATTGGCTGAATGCTTCTCCTTCTGTATACGTTTACATGGAAATTAAGACAATGACACACTGACTCACTCATACTTTCAAAAAACAATTGTTATATTTACAAAAAAAAGAAAAAAAGAGCAGGATCCTATCTTTACCTCTTTTTTGTTAAGATGAAATCAGTTAAAGATCCAGGTCTTTGCCACAGAGGCTCACAAACATTTCACACCCATTTAAAATCAGACATGGAGACAGTGCTCTCTAAATAGCTTTGCCCATGTTCTGCTGAGGGGACTGCTGAGAGCACGCTCCCAGTGCATTGGTAATTACAATGTAATCTGATATGGCATCACAGAGAGTGAGAGGAGGAGGGGGAGGAACACAAGAGTTGAAATCCACAGCGTGCTGGTGTGCAGCTGCAACATCTCTCATCTTGACAGTCCAATGGTAGGGTGTGGGTTAGAAAGGCGGAAGAGGGATGGTAAGAAGAAGACAAGAAAGAAAGAAAGAAGAAAATGGAGGTGTCAGTCAAGAATAATCACAAAAAAAAAAACGAATTTAATTTTGTATCTGCCTAACATGGACACATTTCCAGTAGTAAAAGTAGAGCTGGCTTTACTTCGTGAACAGAGCCTACAGCCAGAGTCCGGGTCCTGCTGTGCAGGGCAGTAAAATGCGTGCTTTCTCAAATTTGATCCTGTTGCATCTTCTAAAGTTAACCATGAATTAAATTTAAAGTCTCGGGATTCAACAAGAACAAATTCAATGAAACAAGCGTTTAAATCTGAGAACAGCCGCCCAGCTCTTCTGGCAGCTGAGAGAGTGCCGTTCTCTCTCATTCGCCCCCAAGTCGGAAACCTTGCCCCCAGTTGTGACGTCCTCCGTGTCCCCCTGCATTGTCCTGGGGAGCTTGCCTCCTGGTCGGAGGGACTCCAAATCCGGACACCCCTCCCCTCCTGTTAGGGAAGAGCCGGTACCTGCAGAAAGATGTTAAAATGTGATCTCTGAACTCAATCAAGAGACAAAATCTGTTTTGTTTTTTTGTGAGAAGAATTGGTGGCATTTTAAATGTGACAAAAGTACCTATAGCTACACCACAAACAACGCACACAGACATATCTCTGTTAGCTTAGCAAATTTTGATCATTAGCCGTCTGCCTCGTCTCTGTTGTTACACGCTTCTCTCGACCCCTCCCTCTGGAAAATTCATTTTTAAACATTTGACTCAACTAAGTGATTGAAGATGAAACCTGAGGTGAAATCAACACTTTTAAAATTTGAACCAAACAACAGCGGGTTTGATAATTGTGGAACTATAACCCTGTCATTAAAAATAAACAGCACCCAATTCAAATGGGACCAGTCTCCCCTTCATGGTCATCTCCTCGGGCAGTGCAGCAATGTTTCCAACACTGCTACTGTAATTGAATCATTCTGTGACAGTCTGACCGTTTCCATGTGTGCATGACTGAATCTCCTTCAGTGTCTCTGAGTCATGCTACACTTGCAAATGGTCAGATTTGGACCTTCAGAGAGTGATCAAAACATGCGAGCCTTGCTAGAAGCAGTGCAGTTCTTTTAAAGAGCCAACCCCAAAGATGACTTCATGATTGCACCTTGTAAGGACAACAAACATGTCATTACAATTGTGGTTACACCTTGTACTGCCATTTCAAAAAGACTACATAACCTTGTCTGTTAGTTATCAGTGTGGCCACCAGTGACAATTACAACATAACATTAACTGGTAAAACAGTCTTAGAGTTGCAAAGAAGTAAACTGTGAAAGTGACTCACATTTGCTGTAAGAGCCACAACTACTAAGTCTCCTCACAAAGTAAAGCTAAAGCAGCAGATTTTCCAAGTGTACGGAGATAAATGAGAGTTTGAACTCTGGATCGTGGGTGATGTGTTATTTCTCATTTTAAAAGCCACATAGTGTTGCTTTAAAGCTGAGTGCACTTCAGTGACAACACTTAATTCTAGCTTTGCTTGAAATTAATACTAAAACAGTGCTTCTGAAATGCTGCGCACGCACACAAACGTACAAGAACTCTGGCGTGGAGAGGAAGGCGCGTCCTCCCAGGTCCATGGGGTATTTGAACATGAGGAAGAAGTAGAGATGGCCCACCAGGTTTCCTGTCAGTTCATTCACAAATCTGCACAAGAACAAAGAGAGGAAGATTACTCACAGGAACACCATTACTCAGTTAGTACAAGTTATTCCCCAGACTGGAATACTGATTTAAAGGCTTTGATCTAAATTTGTTACTTACGATCCTCCGATGATAAAGTTGAAAGCCAGAATAACCCAAGGTAGATAATGAGCCTAGGACAAAGCAGCAGAAAATGGTGTCCATAAAAATACAGGAATTATTTTAATGCTGAGTTAGTATAAGCAGTCACAGTTACGTCATTGGTGGAAGTATGTGTATTTTATCCTTTCTGATATTTCTGTGAAAAATAAACCTGTCAACCAGATAGAGCACGCAACATTTGATGGGCGTACCTTAAACTGTGTTCCAAACCAGAAGGACACCACCGTGTCTTTGTTGAACTGAGCCCAGACGTACAACACGGACATAATCAGTGGAATCATCAGCAGCTGAAAACATGAACAAACCCAGAAAGTCACAATCAACAAGACAGGAGTATTTTTACAGTAAGTTTTCAAAATGTCTGGTTTATGTAAGTCTGAATCATTTTTCTGCACATTTTCATCCCACCACATGTTCAATGTCACATACCATCAAACAACACATCAGCCTAGCTCTGCTCAAATAGAGTAAAATCAACTTACCAGCACACCTAACACTTAATGTGCTGCTCTGTAATCTGTGCAATTTTATTTTTTTTCTTGGCCAGGACCAGAAAGAAATGGTCTGGATAAGATTTGTGAAATGCCGCATAAATTAGTAAGCTTTAGAGGAGCAGGTGGCAGCGGCTCTGCAGTGTTTATTTTTTTTTCTCCAAAATGTAAACCTTTCCTTTTTAAAGTGGGTGTCTTGTGTTATGAAACACTCCTAAGATTTCAAAGGACAGTTGTAAACAAATGCTTTATATAGATGCTACAGCAGTCTACATGCAGAGAGAGAAAGAGAGAGAGAGAGCAAGATGAAGGAGATTCTCACCTGCATGTTTATCAGGAGCCCGGTTATCTGCAGGTTGAGTCAAGGACGACAACAACACAATCACAGCTGTACGATTAGAACAGCTGGGGACCGGGAGGTTGCCAGTTCAAATCCCTTACACCAGTTTTTGGAAGCTGGCAGTCACCTCTGCTTTTTCCACTTGAGCAAGGCATCTGACCTTGGCAGGTCACACCTCCCACACTTTTTTTTAAGCTGTTCTCACCATTTAGCTGAACTGACAAAGACTGAACATGTTGTTTGGATGAGGTTGAGTTTTGCTGCTTTTCCCATATAAAAGAGAAGTGTCTGAGCAGCAAGCAGCCCATCTAAGTAGAAATCCTCACAAAAAGACAGAGAGCTGAGATGTGGGCCTGAGTGTACTGCTGGTGCTGCGTGTGACCTAGATTAGGTTTCTCTGCTCTGCAGGGGTAGACTGACACTGGGCCGCTGGCACAGAGCCACCCTGACATGGCACACTGCTGCAGCGAGCGAGGGAGAGAGAGGTAGAGGGAAGATGAAAGAGAAATGCAGGAGAGATCAAAAGCAGGAGGGGTCAGAATGAATGGTAGTTTGGGAAACAGGCTAACGGGGAGGTAGCTGGATGACGAAAGAATGAGTTCCTGTTAGGTACATTAAAATGTAAGATTTAAAACAGGAATTGCTAGTCTGAAAGGATACAACTATGCAGATCCAGTTGAAGAGAAGCATGAAGATATAGTCTGCAGGTCTGCCATCAAATGACCCTGGTATGAAAAAAAAAAAAAAAAATGAGGAAGAAGATGACAGAAATGAAAACAAGGTGCTATAAATAGTGCGGTTTGTTTATAAACTGCAGAGGCCGGTGATCTTACCTGTTTCTAGCCGAGTGGAGTAATGGTAAAGGAAATATAGGTTGACCAGGTACAGGAAACCAGTATTAGGGGTTATTGGGAAATAAAGGGTCGCTGTCAACGGTCTCCAGAGCTGAAATAAGCAGAAGAGTTATTAACCCAACAGAAAAGCAGTAAGACATCAACGTCGCTGTGCCTGTTTGCACATCCAGATGTTCACCACCAAGTCTGCAACACATTAAGTCTCATATGGGTTGCAAATGATTACTTCCTGTGTGGTATTTCTCTGCAGAGTGTGCATTATCCACACAGTAACATTTGAAAATTGGTAAGAGAAGTCAAATCAATAAAACATTTAAAAGTTAAATTCCTATTAATATGGAGGCAAAAGACAAGATGCAGTCATAACATAAAGGAGTGTCTGATCATACCATTGTCCATTTTTTGTGCAGTCAAACAAAAAGTTATTATTTTGTTTTGTGACTTGATAAAAATGTTTCAATCAAGAGTTTCACATAGCTTGTGTGGCCATCTTAACTATAACTTGACATTTTATAGGCTCATAAAGATCAGGAGGTTATATATAGTATACTGATATTCTTCAGAGTATCCCTTACTACAGCTGTGAGATACATTTCAATTTACTGAAGGTGAAAATCATGACATTTCCCTCTGAGTTAAGTTATAGAATTGATATGAAGTGAAGTAGTTGGTAGCCACTTTTCAGCACTTAAAGTGATCAGACTGACTGATTCCCTTTGCCCTGACCTGTGTTTGATTACTGATTTACACCCATGCCTTAACCTTGCATGAACCCACTGTTAACCTGATTTAGAGGCCTTCGCAATGCCTGAGGGCCTAATTTCATAACATCCCTTGTAATACATGTCTCCACCTTGTGGACGAGAGCGCATTAAAACGAACTTATTCTATCGCAACAAATACTTTAAAATAAAACACGTCTCTACTTTCTCTGGTAATTAAATATAAAAATATGTATTTGTTTACACTCGTGTTATATTTAGTTTACATTTCAGCGTTACTACATAAACAAGCATTTTGACAGCAACCGGAAGTCCCACCCAACTGCGTCTTGTCCTCTCATTGGCTGCCCCACACTCAGGCCTGCTGAGTTAGCAATGCTAGCCACCTGCTAACTAACTCCTAGTTTCCAAAAGACAGTAACTCAGCGTTTGTCCGCTAACTAATCCAACAGATAGACAAGTTACCGAAAAACACTCACATGAAATCTACTGAAGACCAGCTCCGGAAATAGCAAAAGGTTCCTGAAATCAACCAATCCCAGTTTGCCTATAAAGGGAACAGCAATGGAGGCAGCGAACCAGGACCGGGTGATGAAAGGGATGCTTCTGAACCAGTCCCCGATATCTGACATCTTTCCATAGGATTATTGCCAACTTTGAGACCTGAAATAAAACTTCCTTTTTACAATTCCCTAAAGTCCTTCCCAAACCAGCGACTGCTTCCTGTCTTTATATCGCAACTGCTCCACTGTTAAGTTTACATGACGTGGCTAATCACAGTGAGCTAGCTTCAAAATACGATGAAGCTAGCTTACTGAGAGGAAACATCCGGTTAAGCTTTTCAAAGTAAAACCCAATTCTACAACAGTTACTACATACTGGATAAAACTAAAATCTTTTTTTAACTTACTTTATGATTATTACGGAACTAGAGACAAATAAAGTTAAAAAAAACACACAATTGAAATTATTATGTTTAATTAACAAACAATTACATTTATCAGAGGCAAATAATGGAAAATTAAGCATTTTTGGGCCTACTGGAATGCTTTCATTTTAAAGTGAATCGCTTGTTGCAGAAAAAAGCACTTGATGTGACACACCCATAAAATGAAGCTTTTTAGAGGAACCTTTCCTACTCGCACTGTGTCAAAGTGTTACAAAGGTCCTTAGGCAGTGAGATCAGTTCATGTGGTCGTTTATAAAATTAAAGATGCCCACAGTTGACGAAAAAAAAATAGATGCTAACGCGCACATTTATTGGCCAAATTCGTTTATTAAAAAGCTCTTAATTTAAAGGGGAATTTTAAAACCGGATGTGTTTTTAGTATCTAACAATATCTGGTTAGCCTTGCATTTTATTGCACTTCCTGTGAAATTTGCAAACACGCTCACTTGACCATCCACAGGCAGCCAGCAACACAAAGAGGCGTGGCGAACGACGCAGTTCTTGCGGCCCCCTGTGGAGATCTGGACCACAAGCAGAGGATGGGGTGTTAAAAAGTGGTGTTAGAGGAGGGTGTCAGTTAATCGCAATTCATTATCCCAGGGTTCAGTTGCAGGAGTTCACCTTTTATCTTTTACTTCACCCAGTGCTTGAAGTGGGAAAAAATAAGTGCAGGAACTCTAATGTAGTCTTTTATCGGTCTTGTGATATTGTCTATTCATTAAGTACCGGAACGCAGAAAAAAGTGGCGGAACCCAAAAGACGAAAATACAGAAGTTCTGGAACTGCGTTCCGCTGCGTCCCGGCCCACTTCAAGCACTGACTCTACCTTTAAAGCAGTGGGTGAAGGATTTGGATTTTTTACTTACATATTCAAGTATTAGAATGGCCTTTGGAGGTCTGAATGATGAGAAAACCTTTATAAAAATAACAAAAACATTATCATAATAGAATGAATAACTGGCAAACTGGGAGTTTTACTGTGTGGATGTAAATGAATGTATGAATAAATTTAAAAAATAAACAAATATACACTAATACATAAATAAACGTCCCGTATTTATTAAAAAATATTTTTTAAATAAAAATGTAGTTAATATTTACTTAGTTCTGGGTATTTTGAAAAAGAAAAATCACATTTACAGGGGAAAAAAAGCCTCGCCGTTTACGCACCTTAGCCACGCCTCCTGTCTTATTTCGTCAATTTTGGGCGACACAATAGCTGTTCTCAAAACCAACCAACAAAATAAAATTAAAACAACAATAACAGGTAAAGAAAACCTGTTCGTAGGGGGTCAGCTAAACTTTTAGGGCACTACTTAATCTGAATTACATTGATAAGCGTTTACCGAGAGCATTAACGGCTTCTCTGCTCATTACCGCACTTAGTGAATGTCACTCTTTTAAATTTGCCGCTGTTTGCCGCGCCTGTAAACAGATTAGCCGGCTAACCTGTTAGCGGGGAAACCATGCAATATCATAGTAACATTACGTTAACGCAAGCGGTGTTTTGTAAATTTACCTCCTGAACCCTCTGGACTGTTTTGAAAATGGAGGTGACGGACATTGGGAACAAAGAGGAGGGTAAAATCTGGCATCGAAAACCAACACCGGGGAAAAGGTAAGTTTAATTTTCCCAAAAGTCTTTTTTAGTTTCTCAGACAGTCAGCAGCTGATGCTGCACGGAGTCATTTATGTAATAAAGATAACATTGGTTATCTTTATTACATAAAGAGCTCTAAATTGTCAGTTTTTATTGCCGTGGTTGCTGTATTTTGGCACTATTACTGTGAGTTTTTTACTGTGTCTGATGGTATTTACATAACGAATAGTGATTCGTGAGTACTATTGTGATAAGTTATGTTATTTACTAATTGCAGCCAGAGATTTAGTTATGTTTTATTACTAGACTGCAATAACTAGACCTCGTTTACATATCCAAAATAGTGGGAAGAGGTGCACACTATTTTAGCCATATGGCTTCAGTTCTATAGTTTCACTCCACACGCAGAAACACAAAAACATTTTCTTGTAGTACGCACAGTGACTGTTTTGAAGTTGCAAAATACCTTAACTCTTTAGCCCTTGAAACCCTACTAGGAGTAAAACTTAGGTCTTTTTGTGAACTGAGCATCCATCCATCCATTCTCAGCCGCTTATCCTTTTCAGGGTCGCGGGGGGCACTGGAGTGTATCCCAGCTGAGCACTTTCTGTCATATTTGATGCTTGGTTATAGAAAAAAACGAGTGAGTGTTCATCAGAAGTTAAAGAGGGTGGTCTCTGCCTCTGTAGCTACCCTTTGATGTATAGGTGTCATAACTTGTCATGAAGGGTGCATGGGAAGTTGTCAAATGTCATCTTGGTGTCGTTAAATTACGACTTCCTTCTCTTGCAGAAAACATGCTTTGAATCTCTCGTGCTAGTTGATTTTATTTTGCTCTGAACAAAATTGTGGCAATACTTGTATAATTTTTAGTAATAAGCAAATTAAAGCAGAAAAACTTCAACATTATGATGAAGAATGCAGAAATAGACTTATGTACAAAAATAAGTGCTGGGACATGATAATTAATCACAAGTTATGGTGGAAAGTTAATAAATAATGTGTAATGCAGAATTCTGATGTTTGATCTTTTCCTAGGTGACCACTAGGGAGCAGCCAGGATTCACTCAGACACTCTTCATCTTTCGTCTCTGATGAGGTGTGTTGTTTGTCTTTTTCAGTGTGTTAGTGACTGTGGTCCGCACTGTTCAGCAGGCCAAGACGGTGCGTTTCCTCCACGTGGCCTTTGACACCACCGGTGATTCCTTCCTGGCTGGGGATCACCATGGCAACATTTATGTTTTTGACATCAGTAGAAACAGGTGTGTGGCTATTTGTGACACTGGGTTATTTAGTATATAAATGTACATAATTCTGTGTTGTTTAGGATTTACTTTATCAACCAGGACAGTTTGATTCATAAATGTTCTTCATTTGAATTAGAATAGCATATTCAGAATGGAGTCCTTAAAACTGTCCATGCTTTTGATATTTATTTGATTTTTTTCTTTTTTCTTCTCCTACTTCTTGGGACAGATTTCGTCTGGTGCAGAAGACAGGACAGGCATGCACTGCTTTGGCATTCAGCCTCCGCAGGACTACAGAGTTCCTCGTGGCTTTGGTTGACTACACTGTTAAATGCTTCGACAAAGGTGCGTCATCATGTATAAAGAGCTGCTTAGTTTTTCATTTGTATTTCATTGTAATTTTATTTTTAACATTCTTTTTTTAATTTATTTTCTTTATTGTAACAACAGCCAGCACTCTTCATGTTTTTTTCCTTTCTCCCAATAGCAGCTGGTCATTTTAATCCCAAATGTGTAATTTACTTCTTCCTTTTTTTATCACCCGCTACCACATGAACTATAAATTAACTTGTTCGGTTTAATTATATAGACACTAAGCAGCTAGTGAGTTGGATGCGAGGTCACGAGGGAGCAGTCTCATCCATTTCCGTCCATAGCTCAGGCCGCTATGCAATCACCACATCCTCAGACACAGCGCAGCTCTGGGACCTGGACACCTTCCAGAGAAAGAGAAAGCTCAACATCAGGCAGTCTGTAGGAATACAGAGGGTGAGCATGCAGACATGCTTTGCAAACTATCCATTCATTTTCTTCTGCTTATGCAATTCAGGGTTACAGGTGAGCTGGAGCTTATCCTAGCTGCTACAGGTCGAGAGGCACTAATTTGTGATAAATGAAAGGACATCCACTCTGTAGACTGACCAGGTCAAGTGTTGTTTTGTCAACTTAGAATAAGAATTTTGATTCGTTCTGTCCACATGATGTATTTGTTGATTAAACTTACAGTGTGCACTACATTTCATCCTCTTTTCATTACTGACTCCTTCCTGTCATTTTGCTGCATGCATTGCAGGTGTTTTTCTTGCCTCTCAGCAACACCATCCTCAGCTGTTTCAGTGATGAGTCCATCTTTGCGTGGGAGATTGACACACTTTTCTGCAAATATCAGCTCCCTGTTCCCGATTCTGGACCCAGAATCTTCTACAAGGCCTTCGCTGTGACATGGTGGGTCTCTCATCTCACAGCCACTCATTAACAGCCCCTTACAAAAGTCTCTAACTAATGCATGCTTGTGTTGTGTTGGCAGTGATGGTAAAAGCCTTGCAGCAGGTGGGCGCTCCAACCTGCTGCACCTGTGGTGTCTGGACACCAAACAGCTGCTCAGGGTGATTCAGATGCCCACGCAGGTTCGAACTGTCAGACAGCTGGAATTCCTGCCTGACAGCTTTGACGGAGGAGCCAGCCAGGTACAAACTGTACTACAAGAACAGTTTAGGTGTTTTCCAGTTTGCTTGTCTCAATTTTCATCCCATTTGTTAAAAATAGTGTTCTCAAAAATTAGTCCTTAAGTAGATTTTTGGGTTTTTTGATAATCTCATACAAAGTACACTGAAGAGAAAATTAACTGGCATGTAATAATGTTGTTAATTTGTACATTTCCTCTGAATTTGTCAGTTTCCTTTTTGATTATAGCTTTTATGTCTCATAGACACTGGGTGTGTTGAGCCAGGATGGTGTGATGCGGTTCATCAACATTCACACATGCAAGCTTCTCTTTCACGTGGGTTCCCACGATGAATCCATCACTACAATGGCAGTGAGCCCTAACGGCCGACACATTGTGGCTATCATGGATAATGGAAGCGTCAATATCTACAGCATCCAGAGTCTCACACAGGAATTAAACAAGGTGACAATCAATTACAAGAATGTGATGAATAGGTGCATACCAAAAGTTTCCACATGTCTTGATTTGAAGTTTTGTGTATGCGCGTGTGTGTGTTTTAACCTGGCACTCTGCACAGCCTCCTTCCTCTCAGGTGGCAGTAGTCTCTGGTGGTGAAGCTGATCAGGACCTTTCAAACCTAAAGGTCAAGGTCAGGTCAGAGGCTGTTCAGAGACCAGACAAGATTTCAGGCAGACGCACACAAGTGAAAACCCTTAGACCTCCTGCTGGGTCTACAGCTGAGGATAAAGAGGTAGACTGCAAGAACACACACATCACTTTGTGGATGTAATGACTGTGTAAGTCAGGGGTCACCAACTTTTTTGAAAGTGAGAGCTACTTCTTGGGTACTGATTAATGTGATGGGCTACCAGTTTGACACACACTTCTGAAACAACAAATTTCCTCAATTTAGCTTTAATTATGTGTTATCATAAATAAGTAATGATATTCATCTATGTAAAGAAACTGATTATGTTAATTATTTTTCACCATAATTATAAAGAATGAAAGTAGGAAACAGATAAATATCTTTTTTCCGCCATGTTTTCGTCATCTCCTCACCTTTGCTGGTCTTCACAGCAACTGTTTCCGTGGAGGCCAGCTAGCCCTGATCTAATATTTAATAATAAACATTATATTATATATTATCTCTAACAAATTGACACCAATGCAATTGTGATTTAAAAAAAATAGCAACAAAACATAAAAATAGATGCAGATTACTGGTAAGTTGTTATAGTGAGCTATTTTTAGAACAGGCCCGCGGGCTACTGATGTGGTCCTTGCAGACTACCCGGTGCCCGCGGGCACCATGTTGGTGACCCCTGGTGTAAGCTAAAGGGTTGTTTTGAATTTTCTTTATTTCTGTGAACAGAATGAACTTCCAGCTGGTCTGAATAAGAAGAGACTGGTGGCTCTGCTAA